>CAHIKZ030000827.1:545000-832765 GCA_903632075.3 Acanthosepion pharaonis | reverse complement strand
TTTGTTGTTGGGTACAGTAGGGGATATATCAGTTGCTTTGTATGAAATGTCATCACCTCCAATTTGAAAACTGACCAGATTGTCTCCATCTTGTTTTTCTTCATTGACAGTGTCATTTTGAGACACAATGGTAGAGACTGTGGTCAATTGCTCAGGATTCAGTTCTTTCTCTTCATCCTTCTCACTGACATCAATTGTCACATCAGATTCATCACAGTTCAGAAGATGATCAACTTCTTGATCAATTTCTTTTTTCCTAAAAGCAACAACAAAAATGCTAAAAAGAACAAGTGAAAAACAAAAATCAAAAGAAAAAAAAGAAAAATTTGAAATGTTCCTGGCCATTCATAAAGTATAGAAGCACTTAATAAATGAATTTAATTAAGATTTGTTGAGTATCTGGAAAAAAGAAACAAATTTTTAAAATATTATCTTAGTGATTCACTTACTTTTGTGCAGAACTGTATGTGTGTGTGTGTTTGTGTGTGTGTGTGTGTGTATATATATATATATACACACACACACACACACACATGTGTTTTTAAGGAGTCAAATACTTTTCCATGTTTGTATATACACCCTGCCATGTTTAACACAGTGTGTTAAAATTAGCACACATTTTTTATAAGTTTGTCAAAAGAAATCAAAATTCTTGTAAGTATAATTTACAATGGGAAAATAACTATAAAAATTACTTGAGGAATATAATGTGAGTGCCTTTTTTATATAATTTTTAACTAGCCAGTAACCTTAAAAATTTAGGAAAATATTCTCCATAATTTAATGTTTTACTGAATTTTAGGCACTATGGCTTTAAATTTACTATAGTTAGCATTTATTTGCTGATAATGTTATGTATGGACGTCCATATTTACAAAAATCAGCATGTTTATACATGCACAAAAAAATGTAAAAATTCTTTTTAAAATATTGCGGGTCGCAAGCTTTTCCATTTGTGATTAGTAAATATAGTTTTACTTAATAACAATATCACCTAAACAGTACAAATTAATATAGAAATATTTCAGAAGGATTTTTACAGAAAGATTTAAAATTTAAAAGAAATGAAAACAATAATTGTAAAATTCATTATTCATCAAAAAAATTTTTTTCTTAAGACAATAGAGTTCATATATCTTATTCATAAAAACAATTAAAAGCTTTTCTAATTAAATAATCTGTTAGTTTTATTATATCTTTTACTTTATGATTCAGAGCAGACTTTCAGTAATTGGGGGTCCTGTTTTACAAAAAAAAATTGGGAATGGAAAATACTTTACAGCCTCAAAATGAATGAAAAGAACCCAGAACGCAAATTTATCCTAATTGAAAGTATAAAAATAAATTATTTTATAATGTCAATAGATATATGTTTTACTTTATATTAAAAGAAATTTCTTCTATAAAATGTATTTTGAATACAAATTTAAAACAGCTGGAGTCTTTTTCAAAATAATAAGATGATTTTTATTATACATATTTCTTTCTTCCTTGCATTGAATTTTAAACACAAAACAGCAGCCAACCAGCATGCATCTAGATATTTATTTCAAATAATGTAACACATGTAGCCTCTACCTTTCAAGTAGTTGTTTATAAAAAATGTTCAAATGTAGTGTAGAGAATAGTATAAAATATATGATGTGTTATGTATATTTAAATTAACTTCATAATGTTGTTATAATGTATTATGAATGTTTATTATTTTTCACACACTTAACAGATAATATGTAAGTGTTTGTTTATATACCTGGATTGATATAAGAATGTATATTGAAAATAAATACTGAATTTCTTATTAGAAATCCTATAAAAATAGAAAACTGATCCTAGCTAAAGAACCCTTTTTAATGAAATTTGGCACTGTACTCAACAGGGGTTGAAGGTATAATATGCTTCCTAAATTGTTTGGGATATTACATATTATTTAAGCTGTAACTTGGGAACACACACACACACATATATACAAGATTAGAGTTTTAGTATTATATATGTGTGTGTGTGTGTGTGTGTGTGTATATATATATGCAGACAAACCCAGAGAATGAAAGAGAAATATAGAGTTCCCATAGGCAGGAACCAATATATATCTTCTCATGGGAGAAAGTTCTAATCCATGCATCTGAAAAGTGCTGTTTCAGTGATGTTGTTGTTGACACAGGCACATACACATACAAAAGACTTACAAAAGGAGTATCTTTCATTTGACATATATGCTTTTGGTCCCTGTATTGTTTCTGGTTTCCAAATAAGGAATCTTTTGGTTAACAAAGAAAATAATAAATGTTATATTTTTCTATATATTGTATTTTCATTGTTATTCCACTTATAAGAAAGAGGTACATATGCAATTCATAATGTTTTTTCATCTTCAATTCTTCTCTTGGCCATGTCTATAACCTCAGATCTTTACCTGTAAACTTTTAAAATTCACTAATAACAACTCTACAATACAAAACACTATAACTGGAAATGCAAAACTGTTTGATGCTACTAAAAATGGTAACAATTTTAAGAATTTCATAAAGTCTAGTTGTAGAAATGAGATTTCACATGAGATTTTAAAAATTTAAATTTTTGTGCATTCCAAAAATATATTTTTTTAAATAAAAATCCTGTCTACATTTTAAAGATATAATAGCCAGATGTGGAAAATGAAGGGAAAGAAGATGGGTTAGTGGGGTGGTGGATACTGCCAAGAAAATCAACATTTACAGTCCAAATTTTTTTACCTGAATACTGAACTTTAGCACCAGTAGAAAATATATAACTCTTTTAGTTGGGCAGCAGGTGAATGAGATTGAATTCATAAAAGTTATAACCAGAAACAAATGAAAATGAAAGGGAAAGGAAAGGCAAGTTTTTTTTTGTCTCTTTTAATAACAAAAAAGTTTAATTTTTATCACAGAGGAATGCCTATTGTTTTAGAAACATTTTTTAAATGTAAAAGTAAATTCTATGCTAAAAAATTCTTCTATTGCACTTATCACTTTCTTCTGGGTTCTTTCCAGTCAACTTTGATCTTCAAAAATGTAAATGCAATGTCAATCATTATCTTCTGTCTTTTATTGTTCTCTCTCCTTAATAATGGTTTTATTTTTCTCATATTCTTTCTCACTCAGAAACCCCCTTGTTTCTTAGTGGCTTAATTGCGTTGCTTGGGATGAAATTATTAAAAAAAGTGTGTAGTTCTTGAAGTAGAGGAACAAGATTTTAAAGAAAGAGAAAGCATTTTTTTTTGGTAAGTTATAACTTGAATGACAAAGAAAGGAATATAGACCATTTTGCCTATGAAATCAATTTTGAAACAAAGGGATGAAAAACTTTAAGTAAATCTTGCTTTCCCAGATTTCTCCAGGAATTTCAAAGATATGATAAATAATTTGTCATCAGGGAAAACAACCTGCAAAACATAAAGACATAAGAAAGAACTGAATTATAATAAAAGATTGAAATACTTTGACTTTTCAAGCAAAACTAAAATATGTTTTCTTTTTTATTTTCATGAGTATTTATGAAATTTGTAAAATTGCAATACATTAAAGAGAGTTAATTGCAACAAAAAAAGAAAAAATTATCAATAGTGAATATTTTCCATCTGAATTTCTGAAATGAGAATTAATATTTTGTATTAATTTATTCAGTTTTAGAGTAAAATAGATTGCAGCTAGGTTTGAAGAATCAGAGAACTCTGTGAGAAATTCCAGTCAAGTTAATTACATTCACTTACTTGCTAATATCTTGGGAAAGGTATGAATCCAACACTTTTCCCACTAGCTATGGGTAAATAGTAGGATAGGCTGGGTTCTATAGTTTTGGGTGGCAATCGGTCTAGGAGAAGGAAAACTCTGAATTCAAAACTTTATGTAGCCCTGGCAAAGCACATACTATGCAGCTAAAGAAAGGATCGTTCACACTGACTTGATGATCCCAACTACAATCAAGGACTTTTAGTCATTATAACTTTTCTCCTTTTTGAGGTGTATGTTGTATGTTGCATTCTCTAATGGTCATCTTAGATTCAAGGATGATTTGATGTAATTGGATAATGGTTTATCCCGAGTACATTATTGCTGGCTGGAAATCCTCCTCAGCCCATGTAGTGTTATCGTGATTCTGGAGAGATCACCTGTTGTTGAAACATTGGCAATTCCAAGCTAGGTCAATATCGCACAATTAGAGTTAAGATTAATTTCATTGGCCAGAGAAGAATACAAAATGGCAGAATGAGAATAGTGAAGTATATTTTGCAAAAAAAAGCAGATTCCAGCTTTTCTATACTGTATAATTTTAGATATGTTTTTCTTTCCAAGTATTTAGTTGAATTGGTTAAAGATTTCTAGTAGTTCTACTACTGGTGCCCTGGGAGAGAGGGAGAGTTTCTGGCTTAATTTCTAGATTTAAAATTTCCCTTTGACAATCTTTTTTTTTGACAAAAGAACTTCCTAAGAATCAATGTAATTATTGGAGGTTGGTTTTTCAAGAAAACAATCTCAGCTCAGAAACATTTCCATGAATCAATCCCCTGTCAAAGTTCATGCCCACCTTGAGCAGTGGTTAGTGGTTAGACGCAAGGGATTACCAATTATACTCAATTTTACTTGATTTCCTGAAGATAAATTTGGATTCAATATCCTGAGAATTTGGAATCCAACTTCATCTCATCAGCCTTTTCTCTGTTGAACTTTGTTGCATTATAAGAGTATTAAAACCTTTTTCCATTTTTCTCCCGGGTTTTATACCCACTATAAGATATATAATGATAACAACTGAATGCCATCAAGATTCTCTAGGGATCTAGTCACCACGGCTGGTGCATACTACTTCTGAACCCCTAAATGGGGTGGATGGTGGTTTGGCAACCGTGGGAGGGTAGGTTTCAGCAGTGCATTGTGTCCCTCTGCCACTTTATTGGATATTTACTTTTTTTCTACATATGTTACATTGTCAATCACCAACTATAATAATATACATCATGTATTTACTTAAATATATTTATTTTTTTTGTAATTTAAATTTCTCAAACATTAAAAACATATGCAAATGGTGGTTTGTTAACAAATAGTGGGGATTATTTCTGTGGTATAATCCATCTCACTCATTAATGGATCTGTTCTGAATAGAGATTCTCAGGAGAATGTATATATATATGATATGCACAGTTTGCCAGGGGGAGGTACACAACTACCTGACACCCATGTATACAGGGTCTATGGAGAATTTTTTCTGAGCCTATGGGCTTGGAACTCGCCACATAAAACAGCCTTGTGCAACATCCCGCCTCATAGGAAGTAATGGGTAAATTACCAAACCTTTGGGTTTGCAAACACTGCTTGTCAAACTCTGGAGGAACCCAGATGAGGCTATGCCAAAGGGCAGAGTCTCATCTGGGGAGGTAGGCAGCTACCCAACCCCATGTATATGGGGTCTATGAGAAATTTTTGCCTGAGTCTAGGGGCTCAGGATAAGCCCACATAAGAACCGACCTTGTGTCACATCCCTCCTTGTGGGGAGGATTGGCTAAATACCAGTTTTCCAAACCTCTGAGTGTGCAAATACTCTACTTGTTGACCTCTATGTCTCCGGGCAGAGTGGAACTCAGACAAGGCTGTGCCTACAGGCTGTGCCTACAGGCTGTGTCTTGTCTGGAGAGGTAGACAGCAACCCGACCCTGTTTATGTGGGGTCTATGGGGAATTTTTGCACTCAGAAAGCTCCACATTTAAAAATTACCTTGTGCCACATGCTGCCTTGTGGAGAGGTCTTGTGTAAATACTGAGTATCCCAAACCTCTTGTTTGCATAATAAACTAGGGTTGTCTTCTTGTCTTGGCTTCAATCTTTAATAAAATTTTAATGAAATAAACCTTAGGTAAAAATTAAATTTAACATTAAATTTTAGAATAAAAGTTACTACTAAATGATTGTTTCCATGATAAAATTAAATTTTCAATCACATCTTACAGGCATGAAACAATATAAAAGCGGCTCATAGAAATAAAAAAGAAAGAGCAGATGACAACATCAGTAACTAAGCTCCCTAAAATTTCCAATTTCTTTTTACACTTTACAGAATACTGTATAAAATTGTTTGAATGTGAACAATAACACAAAGATGAGATACCTACTGTAGAAGGAACATTTAATAAAGAAGAAATATTTACTGAGAAGAAAACAGCTTTGGAGGAGTTACCAACAGTTTTTGCAAAATTTACTCCTTTATTTGATGACATTTTTGAGTAGACTTTAATCATTTCTGATAAAGAATGAAGCAATATCATTGAATTTGGCCTTACTCAAGAAGAGTTGGATGAATATCCTTACAATGAATATAGAAGATGTTTCTCAAAATTCCTTAACTATTAAATAATGCCAAATAGGGAAAAAGTGAAAGAGTCATGTTTGATATATTCTCTCAAAAGTGATTGAATTTATTGCTTTTGCTGAAAATGTTATAGTGATTCTGTGTATTCAGTGCTTCTTATTAAAAGAAAAAATGTGGATAAATGTCTTTCTAAAAACTGAAAGAACCTGAACTTGGTAAAAGCCATCAGCACTACTTGTCTCAGTGGATATGTGACACTTTAAGGGTTGAAGGGATAACTTGATAGCTATACCAAGAGATGAGGCAAGATTTATTAAATTCAGAGAGTTTTTTTTTTCTTCCTTGGATAAAGGCAGAGAGGAAGAACAGAAACATTTGATTTTTCCTACAAAAAAACCATATGGCTGAAGTTGACAATTGACTATGAAATGGAGACATTGTTTTTAAAGTCCAGGTTAAGAAATTGTCTGCAAGCTATAACCTTGTGGAAAAAAAAAAATCAGTCATGAGATAAAATTTAGGGTGTTCTAGAAACAAAGGCAGAGTTGGAGAATTGTTTTTTTTATCACTTGTCAAAAGAAGAGAGGAAGGTGTGAATTGCTGGATCAGTGAAATTTTTTTTAGATAAGAACCAGAAATTGAGACATTGTTGATAATTACTATTTAAAATCCAGGTTATGGAATTGTCTACAGGCCATAACCTGGTAAGGAAAAGTCAGTGGAGTGATAAAATTTAAGGTTTTCTGTAAACAAAGTCAAAGTTGGAAAATTGTTTTTTTTTTATCAATTCTCAAAAAAGAAGGGAAGGTGTAAATTGCTGAAGGGATAAGATTTCTTTGGATAAGAGCTGAAGTGCTACAAGAAGAAGCTGTCAGGGGAACAGATGATGAATGCCTGATTGAGAAAGCAAATGGGGTCAAGGAATTCAGTTGATGAAAATTTTGGACATTAATTAAAATTAATAATTGGAGCTAAGCCATGCCTGTTTGCCCATGCAGTCTAGAGATTGGATTGGTCAGGTGACCAGAGAAGTGAAGGGCCTAAGTGGAATAAAGGGAGATGGATGAATTGCCTACACTCCTTGGGCAGTATAGATATGAGGCACAAATATGAGAAGGGAAAAATTAGGGTGGATCAATATTCTGCTACCACTACTCCTTGGAGGAGAGGCATCTCCAAAATTGGGTATGCAATTAGTTTCCTAGAGTCAAAGAACTCTCTGTGGAGATTAGGGGAATGACCAAAATCCCAAACAACATCAACTCCATGCTGGTTTTGGACAGAGGTCCATATAAACAGAAAATCAAAATGATCTAAGGAGAAGCTACCAGATGCCAGGCGAGGGTTGATCGCTTCACTGAACTCACATGACTTCCTGCTGCTGAAGAAGACCTCCAACATTGAGCTGTGTTGCAGAAGCCTTGTCTAGACTCAGTCATGATGAACAGATTGTCATGAAATATTTGAAGAGGGAAGGGTCAAATAACTTTTCATGACAAATATATTCCTGCATGAAAAACATATATTCCTACCTGAAGAACTGATGTTTTACTACCAGCTCTTTAAAAGAAACGTTATATAAAATATTTTCTTTATTACAATTTATCCTATGACTTGTGGCTTCACTTTGTTCAGACCAGACCAATTCAATGGTTACTGTCAATAATTTATCCTTGCCAGCCTTGTGATCTAAATCAAACACAACATGAGACACAGCAAGGCTTGAATCAAAGTGACCCATTCAACAGTCAGCCATGGGGATCGAACATCGAATGAACCAGCTGGGCAAACATTGCAATGTCATAGATAGATTTGCATTTGTGTCTGACAAGCAAAGTGACCAGGGATATACAAGAAATGGATTTATTTTGGAAGCAGTTAATTTTTTATCTGAAAGAAACTTAGCTTTTCATGGAACAAATGAACATTTCGGTTTTTAGTCAAATGGCAATTTTCTTGGATTAATAGAACTGATTGTTGACAGCAAATAAAATTTCAGAAGAAAATGACATACATGAAAGGTTTGAGCTACAAGTATATCAACGTTTTCATCATGACTTCTTTATCTCTCCCTCTTCAAAAATTAGTTTTCTCAGCTATCTCAGGGGAATGAAATTTATGGATTCATTTAGAATACAGACTCATTTGCAGTGAAGAATAGGAATCTGAATGAGCAGTGCAAATGATTTCACAAAAAAATGGGTGACATTGAGCTAGAAGAATTGTCCCATGAGATTAAGAGATTTGTCTGAATTCTGTAAATAAAAATGTACATCAGGAACAGCAAAAGGAAGCTGAAAACTGCACATGATTTTTGGATAACCTTTTTTGGAATCACTTAGTTGACACTTACTAGAACTTTGTCATTGCATTGCGAGTGTTGCTTACTACAACAGTGACTGGTAAATGTGCCGAAAGAAGTTTCAGCAAATTAAAACTAATCAAAAATTATCTATGATCTACAATGAGAAATGACAGGTTATGATTGTTATGGTTTTTTGGGTATATGTATAACTAGTGAGCGAGTCAAAATGACTTATTTCCCTTTATAGTCTACCAATAGAAGATTAACCAATCAGGAGCCTCAGAACACTGGATCCGTCGTGTATAAAGGTGGCCATCTTTGTTTTCCTACCCGGAAGGACCAGAGGCAATTTGTCCGGCGAACATGACAGACGAAAGAACTACGCTCTGCTACTTTGCTGCGATATCCACTGCGAACCTGCACTACGCTTTCCTACTGTCTCCGAAATATTCACTGCCAACCTCTGGATTCTATACTCAAGGACGACCATCATGAAAATGTCTAACATATGTCTAACATAGGTTATGAGCCCAGATCACGATTTATTTTGACAGGAATGAATCGAGATATGAATTATGGGAGACAAAGTTTTTAGGTTACCTAAGAATACAAAAACTCCATGACATCATCCTTTGCAAAGTCGACCAGGAGGGGGGCATGATGATTTTATGAAAAATGCGACCGTGTTCGCTGAATTAATCTAATTCCTGGATGACTGGAGTTTGTCTTTAATAATGAGAGAGGCCAAGGACAATGGAAGCCGAGCTCTACACAAATTTAAGTGAATACTATTTGTCAAAAGGTAAGCTTAAAATTATTGCTTTATATACTGAACTAACCGCGTTAAAGAGAAAAGAAAATGAATCAGTAACCAATTATTCTAGCAGAGAATGTCACAAATGCTTTAAAATTGCAGGTGAGACTATCTTGGATGGGCTGCAAATAGCCATGGTCTTGAAGGGTTTGCCACCTTCATTCAAACCATTCAAGACAGTTATAACTCAAAAAGATAAACAAGTAACTTTCACTGAGTTTAAAATTGAGTTACGTAATTATGAAGCAATATGATAAATATGTACCCCCCAAAATCAAGGCAAAAAAAATGTTGTTTTCGTTGTGGTAATAATGTCGGCCATGTCCTTGCGAAATGTCAATTTTAATACAAGGAATGACTTTTGTAAAAAAAAAACCCAAAAAAAAACAAACTTTTTCGAATGGACGTGCATATGCCTTTTTTGTTTGGATTGAGTACTGTGGCCAGTAGTTGTGATCCGTACCTGGTCAATTCGGATGCGACAAATCATGTAATTGCAGATGAAACAAAATTTATTAATTTTGACCCGAATTTTGAGCTCGACTGACATTTTATCGAGTTAGTGGACGGCACCAGAGCTAATAATTTAGTTTTAAAAGAGGTAGTGCCTGTATTTATCTGCGAAATACTAGAGGAAGTATATAAAATGTTTATTTAAAAAAAAAAAAAAGGCTTTATATATTCTAAATTTAAGATATCCAGACGGAACTGAATTTAATATACAGCAATATGGACGCTTGTATTATTTGAAAAGTATTAAGTCTGCGAAGATGGCCATGCACGATTTAAGAACTTGGCATAAAATATTAGGCCACTGTAATAGTTCTGATGTTAAAAGATTGCAAGAACATGTCACTGGAATGAAAATTACACTTCCAAATGATTTAAAATATTGTGACACGTGTATTAAAGGGAAAATGACTTAAACTTTGTTGCCGAATATTCAGGGCTTATGATTTACTTTCTGAAAATAAATGTGATAATCTGCAATCTCTGAAAATCTATTTATCAAAAGAACTCCCCGCATGGAAAATTAAAAATAATTCGGACAGATAATGTTGGAGAATTTACTTCTGATGCTTACAAAAACCTCCTAATAAATTAAATAAATGAAGGCATTAAAACATGAGAAAACCTGTTCTTATTCTTCGCATAAGAACGGAGTCGCTGAAGGAAGTTGGAGGACACTTTTTGAAATGGCTAGATGTTTGTTAATAGAATCTAAATTACCCAAAAATCTGTGGTTTTATGCATTAAGAAAGAAACTAAAAAACTCAATGAGAGCCCAAGATGAGTGATATGCATATTTTTGATACAATTTGCTATATATATGTTGACCACGGGGCGGAACTAGATCCGAAAAATGAAAGGGACATATTTATTGGGTAGGATAAGCCAAGTCCAGCCTATATAATTTATTTTCCCCAAACTAAAACGATGAGGAAGATGAGATGCGTCAGATTTAGAGATTCCTTTGAGCGAGGGGAGGAACCCGGAAAAAAAACAAAAAAACACAAAAAAAAACACCAAAAAACAAACAAAAAGAATATTAATTGCGAGGAACTAGTCCAACCCGAATTAGTATGGCCTAATTATGGGTAGAAAACCCGTTCAGAGTCCACAAGCAGAGGAAGGTACTATACCAGATGAGGTATACGAAAAAAAAAAAAAAAATCAGGTGCAAATTCCGACAAAAATGGAGGAAAACCAGACTATTTTTGAAATGAATCAATGTAATATTAACTGTTGTTATGCGGTACAAATGTATCTCAAAGAACTACCAAGAAGCCATACATTCTGTCAAGACCATAGCGGCCATGCCTTCAAAAGATAAATGAAGAAATTTAAGCCTTCAAAAGACAAATGAAGAAATTTAATCCAAAAATAAAATGAAAAATGAAGAAATTTAATCTTTAGTATTAGGGGACACTTTTTGAATCAAAACACCCTGGATGATGATAAATATCATCGGCAGCCGTACTGTAAGGCGAACTGAGGATGGATCGTCAGTCTACAAGGTTCATTTTATAGCTAACGGATTTTCATAGATATAAGGGTGGGGGGACAATGACTTATGTAGAAATCTTAAGTCTTAATTGATGATCAAAATATCATCGGCAGCCGTTGGGTTTACACTGTAAAGCAAACTGAGAATGGATCGCCAGTGTGCAATGGTCGTTTTTGTAGCTAACGGATTTTTTATAGATATATGGGGCAGATGACTTATGTAGAGACATTAAGTCTTAATTAGAGTTTTGATGCAAATGGATGCCCATTATGGTAAAGATCTACATCATATGGATGTTAAAAGAGGCTTATTTCAGAATGCCACCATATATATGGAAATATATATGGAACCACCAGAAGGTTTTGAAGAAAGGTGATAATTATGTATGGAAACTTAAAAAAAAATAAAAAAAAATCGCTATTTGGACTCAAAATGAGTGGAAAAAACATGGAATAATTTAAATCCATTGTTATTTAATGAGACAATAATTTCAATCTCCCCAAGTTGACCCATGTCTGTACACAGACATTTAATAATGAAATATTAGTAATTCTGGTTATTTGGGTCGAAAATATGTTAATTGCATCAAAGTGTGAGGCCGCGCTATTAAAAATCAAGAGTTCTCTAGAAATGAGTTTTAAAATGACCAATTTGGGTCGACTATCATGTTTTTCTTGGTATACAGTAAAAATTTAAAAGGCAACACTATTTCAATGAATTAATCGAGATACATGGAAAGGCTTTTATCGAAATTTAACATGCAAAATTGCAAAACAAGAACTACTCCATGTGAAATGGATTTAAACACAATTATGAGGAAGGAAGATGGTATAGCAGCGTGTGAAAATGAATACAGAACATTGGTCGGAGATCTTATTTGCCTGATGATATAAACTAGGCAAGATATCTGCTATACGGTTACTAAGTTGTCCCAAAACTTAAATAAACCGGGGACTGTACATTTAACAATTTTTAAGCAAGTATTATGTTATCTGAAGTGGACTAACAGTCAATCCCTAGTATTTTGACAATCCAATAAACTATTAAAATTGGAAGGATTTTGTGATGCTGATTGGGCCAACTCGCCAGACCGTAAGAGTATAACAGGCTATTGCTTTAAGCTAGCAGATGGTAACCCAATAATCAGCAGGAATTAAGAAACAGCAAAAGATTTCACTTTTTACTTGTGAAGCTGGATGTATTGCATTGTGAAAAGGAACACAAGAGGTTATTTTTCTTAAATTGCTAATAAAAGCAATTACAATACTGGCAATAACTGAGCCAATAATTATTTACTCGGCGGTCAGAGCAGTATTGCTTGGGCTAGAAATTCAATATTACATCAAAGATCAACAACATATCAATATAAAATATCAGTTTGTGAGGGACCAAGTAGAAAAGAAAACAGTAGAAATTGAATATGTTCAATCGGGAAATAATATGGCGGATTTATTTGTAAAAACCGATTATGAAATTGAAACTACAGGCTTTTTGCTTCTGCAATGTTTGATGCTGACTTCTTGGGTCCTTATTGGTCCTGGGCAAGACGTAAAACTGCATCCATTAAGGCCCTCATTGGTCCTGGGCAAGACGTAAAACTGCATCCATTAAGTCCCTATAAGGTCCTGGGTAGGACGTAAAACTGCATCCATTAGTTACTGTCCTAAGAAACGTCTGTTCAGTTTTTGGTATGAATGTAAGTCCTTAGTTTTGGGGTATAAATGTAAATGGTCCTACTTAGAGCCCAATTCTCTTCTGAATGATTTTCAGGATCACTCTGACCCGGAGTGATAGTAACTGTTTTAATGGGTCCCAGCTATGGATAAAATAACAATTTTGTACTTTCTAATGATTCTCTGGATCACTCTGACCCGGAGTGATAGTAACTGTTTTAATGGGTTCCAGCTATGGGTAAAATACCAATTCTTTCCACTTTTGTTGTGATCACAATCTAAATTTATAATATTATTATTCATGTTTTATTAACCCGAAGTACTTAACTGTGAAAAAGTGATATGACTAATTTTTGTGGATATTAATTTTCAAGAAAAATAAAAAAATAAAAATAAAAATTTGGAATACTAAAGTATTTGTTACATATTAATATTAATTTAAAAAGAAAAAAAAGAAAAAATATAATTTTTGGAATTAAAGTATTTATTAACTTTACTAATATTTTGAAGGAAGATTCCATAATATACCCAAAATAATTGGGGCTGTTACGGTTTTTTGGGTATATGTATAACTAGTGAGCGAGTCAAAATGACTTATTTCCCTTTATAGTCATAGAAGATTAACCAATCAGGAGCCGCAGAACACTGGATCCGTCGTGTATAAAGGCGGCCATCTTTGTTTTCCTACCCGGAAGGACCAGAGGCAATTTGTCCGGCGAACATGACAGACGGAAGAACTACGCTCTGCTACTTTGCTGCGATATCCACTGCGAACCTGCACTACGCTTTCCTACTGTCTCCGAAATATTCACTGCCAACCTCTGGGTTCTATACTCGAGGACGACCGTCATGAAAATGTCTAACATATGTCTAACAATGATTTCACTTGAAAATGAATCTGCCTGATCCATTGACTGTGATGAAGCAGTGAATACATTTGCTCAAGATTTAAGTTTTGAAAAAACACTATATAAAATTCTTTATTTTTCAGCCATAATTTCGAAAGCATTAGTAATCTGCAGATAAAGAGAATATACTTGATAAGTTCCATAATAATAATAATAATATCTATACTTGATAAGTTCAGTACCTATGGCATCTTCTGCACTTTTACTGTTTTTAATGAAAGAATGGATGCATGCATATACATTACATAACTGCATGCAGAGGAACAAGTGAAGGGTGGTGGACAGAATAATATTATATCTTGTGAAAAAATATATCTTGGGTACCAAATTTCAAAAGATGGAATTTTTCCAGGGCCAAATTTGACACAGAAAGTATTTGGTGTCTCCTCCTACCAATAAATAAGAATTTATATAAATTTTTATAGTAAATATTTACCCAAATATTCAGAACTAATTGAAGTGTTTGTCAAGTTGTGAAAAAAGAACAATGAATTTAAGTGGGCTAATAATATTAGCCCACTTAAATTATCAAATGCTATTTGTTGTATATTAGTAATATACAACAAATAGCATTTGATAATTTGAAAAATGCTCTTACAAAAATTCCTGTTATCAAGATTTTTTCCAAAAGGAAAAACTATGGGTGCTAGTAAAAATTCCATATTGGCAATTTTAACTCAGAAAGGTCACCCAGTTATGTATTTTTCTAGAGCATTAATGTCATCCAAATCTAATTACTCAAATATAGAAAAAGAGGCTATAGCTATAGTTTGAAGCACTAGTAGGGGTTGTTAATTTTTATTGGGTAGAAAAATCTTGCAGAAGTCTGACCATAAGTTCCTAGAATTCATTTTTAACCTGAGGAAGGAATTACTGAAAGTTACATCTTCCAGATTACTAAGATGGGCCATAGAGCTAATGGCTTTTGATTTTGATATCGAATATGTAAAAGGAAATACTATTCCCCAAGTAGATGCCTTATCCAGATTACATTTTAAAAGGGGACAAAAAGAGAGTATATGGAAGATGAATTTTTGCATTGGATAGAAACTGATGTTCTATCAATAAATCAACTTGCTTCAGTAACATTACAGGATCTAATATTAAGTAAAATTATGTCTAGAATCAAAACAATGTAATAATTGTTAAAAAGCTAAAAAGCCATACAAAGAAATTATATAAGTTAACTATAGAAAATGGTGTTGTATGTAATGGAGATTTAGTAGTACCACCTGAAAAAATGTAGAAAATGTAGAAAAGATATAATGAAAAGTGTGCATAATGATGTGCATTTTGAAATTACAACTACACAGAAGCGTTTGAAACTAGAGGCATGGTGGCCTGGATATGCTGATGTGGAAAATTATGTACACAAATGTTTGAAATGTGCTGAAATAAAAATTTTTTTGACAGATTACAGTACACACATAGCCTAAGGCGGCAAAACCTTGTGCTCATATGAAGCATACATATGTTAACAGTGTGTTTTATTTTGGCTGACTCTTTTTCTGGTTAGCCTTAAGTTGTTCACAGTAGGAGAACTAGGATGATAAGGCAAATATTACCTAAAGCATTAGTACCAGATAATGCCCCAGAATTTTGTGAAGAATGTCTGTGTCCTTAGTTAAGGAAAATTGGATGCCTCCTATATAAAACCCCACCATATCACTTGCAATCAAGTGAAATTGCAGAAAGAATGGTACAGACTATAAAAAAAGCATTTTCTCTTCAATGAGATGAGATTGATAGTTTCTTACCAAAACTATTACTTAGTTATAGAACTAAACCACATGCTGACAGATTAGAAAGTCCATCTGCATTAATGCAAAGACAGATTAGAGTCCTATTATGTATGTCATACTCCATGAATGAAAAAATGTTGCATAATAAAAATAGAAACACATTCAGAAAAATCTAAACTTTCACAACCACTTTCTCAGATTCATGGTTAAATGTGGCTTTGAGTGAATGAATCCTGCGCATCTTAGCAAGGGCAATCTTTCTTTGAACCTTGTGGGCTGGTACTACAGAAACATAAAGAATTGTACCAAATGACAGAAATCACATCACTTGAAGCTTTTCAGTAACAGCTAAAATGGATAACATGTAATTCAAAGAGAAAATAATGACATAATCAAGATGTTCTACACTAGTTCAAACAAAATGTTAGGAAGAAAACAGTTACTGGAAAACTACTTTTCCTGAAAAATTGGCTGCTCAGTCAATGAATGCTGAATGTTTCCTTTTAAGGAAATGGCTAATATTAGCATTACTATTTTTAAGTTATTTCCTTAAATGGATCAACATTAAACCATGATTGTCTGTGTAGTGGATTGATAAATAGGATTGTACCTATTTGTATATGTTAAGTAGAAGAGAAATAAAGGGTATAGTAAAGAAAGAGACAAGCAGAAGTTGACTACTCATCATGTATCCTATAACAACACAATGCAACAATATGGTGTCATGGCTGATAGGAGGTTTAAGTCACTTGGATGAACCAGAATTTGTTGAAACTTGGATTCAGTGTTTTCAGTCTAGGCTAGGGCTAAGGAATTGAAAGAAAACCAAGCAAGAGTAGGAGAAAATAAAATAACCAACCTGTTTCTAGCTTTGGCAGGTTGTGAAACTATAATGAAAATTTCTGTCATGGCATACCCCAAACAATTGGAGAATTTGACTTTCATCAAAATTTCAGAATTATAAAAAGAAGTTTATGACCTAAAAATAAACTTGTCATAGCAAATTGCTGTCCATAAAACAGAAACAAGATAAATCAATGATACAATATCTTCACAGATTAAGAGAAGTTAGCAACTTCTGAAAATTTGAGAAACTTAGAACTCAAGTTTTGACTATAAAAGATGAATTGACTCAATTACAGTTGATTGAGGGTATGGCTGATATATTTAAAAAATATAAGATACTGGAATGATTACAATTGATTAATTTGTCTCTAATTGCATGTGTGGAACTTATATAACAATTGGAATTGAATGTTAAAAAAATAGTATATAAATTGGGAAAAAGAAAGATATGATGACGTCTTTTCTATTGAAAAGACCTCATCAAACCTAAGGAAAAGAATTCTTTATAAAATTAAATTAAATGGCATGACTTTTCCAATACAATTGAATATGGGGATTGATGGCACTGAAAATTTCTGGGAACAAATGGATAAACAGAAATTGAGAAAAAGTCATCTGAAATTAAGACAATTTAATGGATCTTTTATAAAAACTTTGAGCTACTGCAATGAAACTTTTGAAACCTACAGTAGTGGAATGTAAAAATTAATCAGGAGTATAAAATTAGAAAAAGTAAAAAACAGGAGTGTTAAAGGTGTATAAAGTGAGCATACAATTAAATGAAAATAGTACTCACTCTTATTTTGAATCTTGTAAATTACCTATTCACCTTCTACCTTTGGTAGTTGCTAAGGTAAAGAAAATGGTAGGGAAGAGAATTTTAGAGCAATTTCTTCCACATGGCAGTGAGTGGGCCTCTCCTATTGTAGTTTTGCAAAAACCAGATATGGCAATTTAAGAATATGTGTTGATTTTAAAATAGGCATAAATCATAAAATATGCTTAGATTCTTTTCCTATTCCCAATATTGAAACTGCTATCCACAAATTATCAGCCATGTTTTATAAAAATTGATTCAAAATTGACCTGCAATCAAATGCAGATAAATGATAAATTCAAGGAAATTACCACAATAAACACCTCTATGGGATTATTAAAATGGACAAGAATGCCTTTTGGAGTGAAAAAGCATGTGTCATTTTTCAGAAAGCAATGGAAAATGTGTTAGCTGATGAAATCAGTAATATGATTATTCATCAAGCTGATATTTACCTTGGTGCTACCACTAAAGATGAATTAAGACAAAAAATATGTTAAACAAATTAAAAAATATGAGGATGACACTAAATAGAGATAAATATGAATTGTGATACAATATCATATTTAGGGTAGCAAATTTAAAAAGATGGCATTGCAACAGATCTAAAGTTAATCAAGAACATTTCAGAGTTATATATACCTACTAAAAAAAAAAGGAATTATAATCCTATTTAGGATTGGTTAATTTTTTATAATAGATACCTACCAAAATATGGCAACTTAATAGAACCATTTCCTGAACTGCATAAAAATAATAGTGAACTCAAATGAACTCAAACTCAAAAATTAGCATTTGAAGATTTAAAAAAGATACTTGCAGAAAAACCCATTGTAAAATTCTTTGATTCCAGAAATGAGGTTACATTAACTATGGATATATCAGAAATTTTATCGCAAGAAGGCCATCCGATAATTTCCCTTACAAGAAGATCAACAGCAGCAGAAATAAAATATTCAAATATTGAAAAAGAGGCATTGGCCATTGTCTGGAGTATAAAGAGAGCTTGACAATTTTTATTAGGTAAAAAGTTCCTAAAGTTGAACCATAAACCGCTAGAGTTTATTTTTAATACTAGAAAGGAGTCACCAAAAATTACTTCTTCCAGAATTCTAAGGTGGGCAATAAAATTAGTGGTATATGATTTTGACATTGAGCATGTAAAAGGAGATACAATACCACATGTCACAGAAGAAGATCTTGACAAAAAAAAAAGGATGAGTTCTTCAGATCAGGATAACACAATAGAAGATGAGCCTATGTATGATAATGGGAGTGACACAGTCACGAAAGTAAATGAAATGTGAACAAGATTTCCATTAAAAAGAACAGAACATAAACTTTGTTATAAAATAAAATAAGACATATCTCAGCTGATTTGCAGGCAAATAAACTAACATACTCAAGAGCGAGAGCCGGATGTGACCGGGACAAGACCCTGTCAAAAAATGACCATTATCGTCGTTTACGCATATTTCCAACGCACGAGTTCCGGTCGAAAAATAAAATAATATTTTAAAGTGTTTCTATTTTTCGACCAATAAAAATGCTTCCCTCATAATTATACTCGCGTCGTTTTATGAGCCTGTTAAGCCATAAAAAACGCCATAAAAGGGGTCACACGGGGAAGTACAACAGCAGTCAACAGGAGGCCAGGGAAGAGATTGGTCACGGTCGGTATGAGCAGCCAGCAAGCAGTAGCGCCATGCCAACCAGCAAGAACTACTATGAGAGATCAACCCAGGTCGGCAGCCGGCTTATGAACTATACCACAAGGTAGCTGTCCCAAAACCACACGTTCCTATTGAAATAAATTACGTAAATCTATTTCTGCTGTTGTATTTCTTTCTTGCAACCATACGCTTGTCTATAACAACTTCAAGGGGTGAGGAGGAAAAAGCTTGTAGAAGAAATTTGAGAACAATGGAAGGTATTAAAGCTCTTTGGTTCAAGGAGGTGTAGTGGATTGGTAAATAGGATTGTACCTATTTGCATATATTAAGTAGAAGAGAAATAAAGTGCATAGCAAAGCGAGAGTCAGGCGGAGGTTGACTACTGATCCTATGTAGAACAACACAATATAATAGTCTGTATACTAAATTCTCTAGTTTTTAATTTTATTCTTGGTTTCATTTTAAATTAAGAAATATGGTCGCATCCATTGTCTAGTCTTGATTCCACAATGTCTTTATTACACTATTGCCATATATGGGCAGGAGCTGCCCAGTCTTTACTTTCCTCTCTAGATAGAGTCCAAAAGCATAGATGATGAATTCTTTTCCACCCTACAACCCCTTCTCCACAGACAAGATGTTGAGATGTTGCAATCCTCTCATTGCTCTATCTCTATTTCCATGGTGAGTGTTCAGATGAACTACACTCCTTAGTTCCACCCATCCGAAACTTCACAGCTATGTCCCTCTATGCCACACACATTGTGGCAAACCATCTTTATTCCCTTCATATTCCATTGGCAAGATGTATGTTCCACTTGAGCAGCTTCTTCTTCCCACAAACTGCCGCTTTGTGGAATCAACTTCCCTGATCACTTCAATCTTAACTTGTTCAAGTCTAGGGTTAACAGTTATTTTTCCCATATAACCTTATAAACTGTGCTTCTTGGCTCTTATACAGGATATGAACATAATTATTGTATAAAAATATCAAGTATTATGTAGCAGTTGTGAAATATGATGTAATAATAGTAAAGATATGTATCAAAATCTAATAGTTGTGGTAGTATAGTCATTGTCTTTTTTGTTAACTAAATTCAATACTGCATGCTTTAACTTCCATCCATACAGGCAGAGATTAAAGCTGCTTTTATTTTGTATTTTCTTATAAAAATATATTTCTTTTATATACTAATACACTAATAAATGCAACTAATTGGATTGATTTATTAAATCTTATCTGTTTTTTATTATAGAATCAACAAAACTGCATACAATACTACTCATGAAAAAAAAAGGAAATGATAGAATCCTCAATATGGGCTCTAGATCTTTTTTTGGAGGAGAACAATTCTGAATTCAAAACATCTGCTGTCTTGTGGCCATACCTATTCATGACAAATTCTTTGGAAGTAATCACAATTTTAGACATTTTTCAGTGACTGCATCTGCTACAAATGGAAATTTTTAGGAAATTTAGCAGATGCAGTCACTGAAAAATGTCTAAAATTGTGCAGTGTCATATAATAAGTGGTTACACTAAGTGGTTTACTCCCAAAGCCTTTGTCTAAAAATTCAAAATGTTATTACAATGGTCTAGGTTAAAGATTGAGAAGGCAAATAATATGCTTTTCAGAAAGAATATTATCAAAGGAATCTTTCTTAGTTCACAGTAGTCAGCTGGAAAAAAGATGGCATCTATTCATATAGCCATTTGAGAGGAATACAGCACAGGACTGTGTTTAAAGTAGGAATTTCATGCATACATGGGACTGGTGCGAAAAAACATTTAGCTCCTCTGCCATTTTTGTATTGGACATGTCAGGCATCAGGATTGACTTTGACCTTCATTTTCTTAGTACAATAGGAGAGGGGCTCTCTGGAGCTGAACACAATTTAATTTGAATCAAACCCAACTATGAATGTCCCAGGTAGATTGCAAAAACAACTTTTTTGACAAATGCAAGAAAGCAGACTAAGATGAAAAAAAAAATAGTAATTTCATTTATTTAGTCTTAGAGAAAGGATCCATTTATAGAGAAACAAAGTTGTTTTTTAATATGAAAAGCTTTGTAATATAATTTTAATTGTTCAGATATTAAATCTTTGTTTGAAATCTGGTTGTAGTATCAAATAAAGAATCCACATAAATAAAATTCAATGTGTATCCATAAATATTTCAGAGATAGAATGAATACACTGGACGAAAGAAAACAACTGACAATGCACAGAAACATCAAAGGGTCTGAAATATTAAAATCTGAACTGAAAGTAGCAGGACCAAACAGAATCATAGTAGAGATGCTGACAGGCTTAGATGATTTTGGTATTGACAAAATCACAGACATAATAAATGGTATATAAAGCAGATATACCAGAAAACCAAAGTAGATCCATATAAGAAACCAGGTGTAATGAATGTGAACTCTAGAAGACAATCAGCGTAATGAGCCATATAACAAACTCAACATCCAAATTCTGATGAATAGAACATGTAGCAGAATTAGGCTGGAAATAGGACAAGGACAGTATGGGTAATGCAATATTTATATCAGAAAGAGCAATACAAATGCAGAAGGATGTGTGCCTGTGTTTTATAGATTAAACAAAAGCATTTAATAAAATACATCACAAAGAACTGCTGGAACTGCTAGGTAATGTTGACATATTTGGGAAGAATATTAGAATAATCCAGAACATATACTGGCAGCAAATCGCCTTCATATAGATAGGAAATGAGTTCAGTAAATAATAGAAAGGGGTGCGAGACAAAGATGTCTTACAATATACAAAATCTAGATGACATTGTTGATATCAGGCACAGAAAGGAAAGTAGAACTCCTACAGAAGGTAGTAAAGGAAAGCAAGAAGTAAGGACTAAATATCAATTGCAAGAATATAAAATGTATGTTTGTTAGCAAAAGGAATAGACCAACATGCAAATTACAAATTGGATATACCAAAATCAAATAATTACAACAATTTAAATATCTGGGAAGTGTTTTAACAGAGGAGGGAAAGTGTGACACTGAAATCCAAAAGCGCACTGGGATAGTGTAAGATGCCTTCCAAAAGCTAAGCAAAATATTAAGAAACAGGAAAATTTTGTTAGAAACAAAGAAAAGAGTATTGTACAGTTATGTAATATCTGTCCTCCTATATGGCAGTGAATAGTGGACAATCTCCTCAGATGTAGAAGAGACTTGAAGTAACAGTAATGTGGTTTATAGAAGGATGGTGAGAATAACATGGACCAAACATATGAGCAATGACAAAGTTTTAGAGAAAATGGAAGCAAATAGGATACTTATATTTATGGGACAGTTGAAATTTCTAGGGTACATAATGAGGAAAGAGGGCTTAGAAAATTTGATATTCACATGACAGATTAAAGGCAAGAGGGACAAAGGAAAGCAATGCATAACCTAACTAGCAAACATGAGTAAATGGATGACATAACAAGGTTTAGGGGAGATAACAAAAAGACAAAATTTATGAATGGTTACAAAGGAAAGGAAATTGTGTAAATCCATGATCACCAACTTCTTGAATGTACACATCACGTAGAAGAGTACAATTCAGTTTCTAGTTTTCAAGAAAAAGAGCATTGGGAACATTTGCACAACATAAATTTATTCTTTCTATTATAATGGATTTTTTTGTGTTCTCTCTTCCCCAGTTTCAAAAATGGTATTTATCTCTATCCTAGGTCTACTAAGACGGCTGATGACCACCTTTTTCCCTTCATATATGATCAACTATACCTTTTGACATTCATATATGATCAATCATAACTTTTGACATTCCTCTAACCTTAATTTTAGTGGATAGCAAATCTCCACAATTCATGGTTATGTTTTCTTCCTGGAGTAGATTTTAGTTCCAGTGAGATATCTCTGAAGGGTTGAACTGTCCAAAATACACACAGCTAAAACGATTATAGCATTAGTTAAAAGATATATTGTTTAAGTTTAATTCTACTGGTAGTGCTGAAAACTCACATAACCTGACATCACAGGGACAAAATAACACAATAATCAACAGATATCTCCTACCAGCCAAAGAATGAATACCTGATGATGGCCTGAGAGGACTCGGCTGAAATATTGTGTCTATAATAACATCTATAACAACCAAGATGAAAACAATAGTTTGAAATAATGTTCACATACTCTGGTTAAGTAGAAGAGATGGACAAGCAACACAAAGATAATTAAGACTGAGTATTAAGCAATATGAGAACAATCTCACCAGTGGATTGAATAGAGGGAACATAATCCCAAAAAAGAGTAATAATAAATAACAGACACTGTAAGAAGGCATGAAGATGGCTGGAGGATAAAAAGACTAAAATGTTGTGTGTATGCTGGTCCAAATAATAAAGCATATCAAAATTAATTTTGTTTAATTTTGATATAAAATATTTTTTTATTCATTAGCAGATTTCACTTGAAGAGCTAGCTACCTCAATCATCTTAAAACTTGTAATGGAGAGAAACATTAAATAATTCCTTTAAAAATCTATAGTTTTAAAAAATTAATCTCATCTGAAAGAATTGTAAGCAGTACAGCATGAATACAAATGGAATTTGGATTTCATAAATTGCAAGATGTCAACAAGGCTTTGAAAAATATTTTTAGTCATTCACTTACAAGTGCAGGGGCAGATCCAGAGGTGGCATAGAAGGTGCACACCCCCACTAAAATTTCTGAGAAAATATTTTTTGTTGCAAAGTAGATAAGGTAAGCTATAAGCAGTGAAGAGAGATTCAACGTGCTTGTTCATTTGTATGTTCACAAGAACATTCAGTTGGATTTTGATAAAATTGTGAATGTCTATGCAAATAAGAATCCATGAAAATTGACTTAGTTAATCTTCTTTCATAAGCGGTATAAAATCACACTTTGAATCTAAAAGTTTGAATTTACACTTCTACTCATCAAATTAATAAAAGAAAATGCAAATTTAATTATATATATATATATATATATATATATCACAAATAAGAGAAAGAATAGAAACTTCAAGTTTCCTGAGTATATAATTTTTTTTTAAATTTTCAAATAAATTTTTTGTGCAAGGTAACTTTATGCCTACTTCAACAAATCTGAACTATATATTTAGCTACACACAATATTTTTTTGTCACTGACACATGTCTAGAGTATCAATTTATCATGACATAAATTTAATAACCTACCTACCTCCACATTCTGACCTTATTTTTCATTTTTCTATTTTAGCATCGTTCTGGCTTGTAATTGGTTAATCCAGACATGCCCACAAGTATATTTTTTATTCTGATCTTATCCCACCTCCCTTTCTTAACTTTCAAAAGAGGTAGCAATTTGTTTTCAAGTTTCCAAAATAAATCATTTTCATAAGTTTTCTACCATTGCCCAAAGAGGAACCATTATAATTCTGAAACATGAAAGTTGTTATGCAGTGATGTAAAATGTTTTTATTGTAATCTATTATAATAAAATACTATATATATATATATATATATATATATATATTTTTAGTTGGATTGATGTGAGTTTGTGATTCTGGGTTTCACACTATTTGTGATCATGAGACAAACTGATTAATTTTTAAATTTTGGATTTATTTATGGTTGTGTATATCAGTGTTTTTATGGTAGTGGGAGGAAAATTGCCGTTGGAACATCACTCATATGTATGCAGACATACATACATACATACATGCATGCAGCTCACACAAATATAAACATATAGAACAATGTGGGACTGGGCGTATATGTGTATCCATGTGTCGTGTGCATACATACACAATTGGTTACTGTATACAATGTTGGATTGTGAAGCAAACTTCTTTCGCAAGTCGCTGTGTCAACGTACAGACCGTTTGTCTATTTTTCTTGCACATACATATATACATATGCATGTGCGTTCACACATCTTCTATCCATCTGTTTTTTTATCTTAAGATGGGGTCTGTGTAAGACTATGGTAAGTAAAATTGTTATTATTTTTAATTTTTTAATGATGTTTTGTTATTATTTTAAAGCCAGTTATTTGCTTGTTTTTGTTGATTGTGCTTATGTAAATGGTAGAAACTCCAATTTATAATACTTATTGATATTTATGCAGTGGTATTAATTTTGCTGGGTGGGGGAGGAAGTATAATTGTGAACTTATGCAGTAATGGTAATTGTGGTGCAGTATTAATTGTGGACTAATGAGGCAATGGTAATTGTGATGTAGTAGTAATTACCATTGATGGTAATTGTGATGTGGTAGTAATTACCATTCAGGTCTTATTTCCAAGAATAATTTCACATATTCCAGTGCATTGCCGAATCCTTTTTCGGTAATTGATGGGTAGAAGTCACATATGTCATATTTTATAAAGACTAAACTTTCTTTGCTTTAACATTTTTAAACCAGCCTAGACACTAGATAGTGTTCTTCCACTGGTTGACCTGTGTGGCCGTTCTCAGTGAATCACAAATACTTTGAATGATAACATGGTTGACGGCACCTATCTCCGTCATAGACAGGTGTATGAGACGGAAGATAGGATGATTGAGAAAATTTGTGTACACCAAAAAGTGCTCTATCACAAGTGAGAGCAAAAATCAATTTAAAATACAATATAAAATAGTATATTGTAAAAAAAATTGTGTTTTAGAAGGTGCAATCCAAAAAAGTGCTCAATACAAAATCCAGAAAATTTGAGTTGTAGAGCAAAATATAATTAGGAACACCAAAATTCAAGCTACCATGCTATCCAGGTTTTGACTCTTAGGTCTCCTCATTCAGGTAGGATGAAAGATTTAAGTTGACTCCACCCCCTTTATATATGAACACCAGAAGTTGGATGGGTGGTGAATGGAAGAGGGAAAAAAGAAACACCACAAAATATTTTCATCCAGGTTCATTCATACACAACAAATATTTGCCAAGTTGTCTACACTTAGATAACACCTCCGACTATTTATGAAGTAGTTCGTCTTTGTTTGGGTATGTGGTGATCGTCAATTTTCCTCTTGGCATATCTTAAAGTAGTTTCCTCAGACTCTACCAGGCTTTATTTTTTGGATGATTTTCCACTTTCAACACTTTCTGCTTGTAAGAGTCTGGTGTGGTTATATATATTTATATATATGTATATATTTATTTTAATCATTTCATTCCAAGCAAGGCGGGAATGCCACTAGTATGCAGGGGATAACAGAGAGTGAAGGAGAGAGAAAAGACAGAGTATAGAGAAGACAAAGGAAAGGATAAAGGCTGAACAGGGTTTAATAAGATAGAAGATGATGATTGATGTTGCATCTAAAGTATTGAAGATTGTAGTTACCATGGAAGCAATGAAATGGAAGGAAGTTCCAGAGGTGGGAAATGCAAGAAACTGTTGAAGTAGAAATGGTAGTTACATTTACCTAATTCAACAGTAAAAGGGTGTGACATAGATGCTAATCTAGTAGCATACTTAAACACATGAAGTCCCGGCAACAGGGAAAAAAAGCTTGTCACAGCAGTAGCATGAAAATATTTGTACAAAAGACAGAGGGAAGCCACATCATGGAGGTCCTTTTCAAGAGTAGTGATCAGGTTAACTTTGTCAACTCTGATGGATTTGCTATTGAGACAGGAGTAAATGGTAGTGTCATCAGCATAAATGCCTACTTGGGAACTGATGACATCAGGAAGATCATTGATGAAGACCAGAAACAGTGTAGGACCCAGGATAGAGCCTTGGGGACACCCACATTTGTGTGAAAAGATCTGGAAGCAAGCCCATTCAGAATGATCTTCATTTCATGATTTGATAGGAATGATATGATTAAATCATACACATGTCCAATAATACCATAGCTCTGAAGCTTATGTAGAAGACCAGCGTGCAAAACCCTGTCAAATGCCATCAAGATATCTAGAGCCACAGCTTGAGCTTTGCCATTATTATCAACAGCTTGATATACATATTCAGTGATGGCCATTAGCACATCAGTGGTAGATCTGGCAAAACAGAAGCCATATTGTTTGTCAGAGACTAAGTTGTGAGAGGTAAGATGCTTAACCATGCCAGCATTGATTAAAGCCTCAAATACTTTGCCGAAAACCAGTAGGAGACTAATAGGGGAATAGTTAGAGGAGTCAGAAGGTTCTCCAGAGTTCTTAAAAATAGGAACTACAGAGGAGTACTTCCAACAAGCAGGAAGAAGCAAGGCAATAGTTGTAGAGTTTGGAAAGAATTAAAGCCACTTTGGGAGCATATTTCTTTAGGATGATAGCTGGGATCCTATCACCTCTGCATGCCTTATGGGAGTCTAAATAATGTCCCAGACCTACAACTGTGTTATGCACATATCACTCAGTAGAGCACCTGTTTTAGGAGGGAAATCAGGCATGGGTACTCCAATTGAGTCGAGTGTTGAGTTGGAAGAGAATTTCTGCACAAAGCATTCAATCTTATCTGCAGTAAATGTCAGGACTTCGAACTGATTGAATAGAGGAGGGATGAAAGATTTGTTGTTGATCAGCATAATCTTGCAGAGATGTCAATAATCTCTAAAAGTGAACTTGTGTGATGCTATATGCTGTTTCATTTTATCAGCAAACAGTAACTTTGCTTCTTTGAGGACACACTTGCACTCATTATGAGCAAAGACAATCTGTTGCAATCAGATATGTCACTCTGGTATAGCTGGAAGAAGTAATTCCTGTGGGATATAGCAGCTACACATGCAGATAAGAACCAAGGAGATGAAAGCAGTTTAATTCTTTGCTGGAATGAAAGCATCAATGAGGAGGACATCTCAGATAAAAATTTATGAACAGGATGATTAAAAACTGCATTCCAAGAGACTTCATAAAGGAAATGATGGAACGAGTCCCAATCCACACATTGATAACAGAAAGATATTCTGTTGGTAGAAGTTTCTTGGTTGGTAGGGGGAGTGGAAAAGGATGTTTACAGAGACTACTGCATGATCAGAGTTGCCAAGAGGACAGAGCTGCAAAGTACGACATGAGTTTGGGATAGAGGTAAATGAGATCTAAAAGAATAGTGTGTCCATCAGGGTTACTGGTGAAACACGAGGAAGTCCACCACTTGTGTGAGAGATTGAGTGATTGAGAAATTAAGGGTTTGTATTCCAGTGGGATTAGTGACAGAGTGTTTAAGCCATCTAACATGGTGGGCTTTAAAGCCATCGGACACAAATATATTTGCAGATGGTTGTAGGGAGATGGCCTTGTTGATATTATCAGAAATACTCTCTAGCATGTAACCATCATCAGGAGAAGGGGACTAGTAGAGATAGCTGACTGAGTTAAGCAGAGACAGACAGAGAGACATGTAAGAATGATGTAGAGATTCAAGAGAGAGTTCCCTAACCAGTGGGAGATGTTCATGGACAAACTCCCAGGTCATGTATGTGGACATTAAAGTCCTTCCTAAAGAGAGGAAGATAGCGAGAAACTTACATATATATATTTATGTGAACACTCTCTGCTCATTTCTACAACCTTATATATATATATAATCATAGAATTTAAAATTTTAAATTGAGATTTTTACTGAGGAACATGCCCCCTTTAACTGAAAATGCTGGATCCACCCCTGAGTGTTCTATTTTAGAAAAGCAAAGAAGAGAAGGTAGGTATCAAGTTATAGAGAATTAAAAGGGAAAGATACACTGCTTAAATATCTTAAAATATTTGCATACAGTCATACTTAAAGAGGTATTTTATTTTCCTGAAAAACCTCAGCAAAAAAAAAGTTTTACAAGAAAGCATTCCTATTAAAGGTTATAAATTTAAATAAAATACAACAAAGCTATAGATTACTCCACATTACTGAGAGTAAGAATTAGTTATTGCTGAGGATGTTTTGTTTTTCAAATATATTTTTGTAGCATTATTGGTTACTCCTAAAAACCAACAAAAAAAGATCTTATCAAAATTTAAAATCTGTAAAAACATATCTCTTCTTAAAACCTTTTATATGAAATAAAGCAATAGAAAAAAAGAGAAAAGAGTTTACGAACTGAGTATCCAGAGAACTGTATCTGTCCATAGCTTTTAAGATATCCAATGATCAGTGATCTCCAGGATGTTTGGTCCTGCAATAAAACAAAAACATGTAAGTTGATCTGAAGCTGAGCCTGAAGTGAAAAGGGACCAAAATATTTTAATTCACAAGAAAAAAATTGAGCATTAATCATAGAAAATGCTAATTAAGTGAATTAATATATGCTGCAGTAAATATCCCATTCAGTTACATTAATTTGCTTAGTTGCCTGATCTTAACCAGTCGGGCATATCCACTAGGGGCTGATGCTCTGTGCATCTCTGTTCATGAGTAAGTGTAATGGATGAACATCTGGTTGGTTTTTATCAGAGTTTGTTTTTTTAATTTGAATGATGAGGCAGCCACATCTAGGTCCTTAGAAACACCCTCAATTGGAGACTGTCTGACTGAACTGGGTTAACCAACCTGAAGGTATTTCAACTGGCCCCCAATTGCAAGGGTATCTGAAAATCTATCACCATGTCACATACATTTGACTGTGATGCATGAGTTTGGTATACCCATATCAGACTTGGTGTCATAATGGTTCTATCCAGCTTTGTATATTTGTAACCCAGCATCACTTTGTTAATGTGCTGCACTATGACTCAATCATAATAATAATAAAGAAGTAAAAAATCTAAATTCATTTAAAATTTTATATAGAATGTGTCATATATGAAGAGATTCCTTTTTTGCTTTGTATGTATGATAAAGAAATCTGTTCATAATTGTTTTTATAGCAAACTTGAATTAGAATATTTGCATGTTTTAATCAGAAGATTAAAACATGCAAATATTCTAATTCAAGTTTTTTCAGATAATATTTCTATTATATTTTTGATTTGAATGCAAATTTCTATTTTATTCTCAGCTTCATTGATATTTTGCCCATTTGCTGAAACATGATTTGTGACATTCAGAACTAAATGAATGCTATGTTATTATGTGTGACGGTTGTAAAAATCTGTTTGAAAAGAAGAGACAGCAGGTATCAAGTTATAGAGAGTTAAAAGAGAAAGATACACTGCTTAAATAGAGAACCAGAACTGCTGTCAATTTTTTTTTATAGGTCTTAGTCTTTTAAAAAAACATAATAATTGTAGTGATAATTGGTCATCATGAAACTATTATTACTATATTTGCTTTATTACTAATACTACTGTGCAACTATTGTTACTTTGTTTATAGTATCACTGTGTTGTTATTATTGCTAGTGCATTATTTGTCAAAATATCTATGCTGTTTGTATTTTTTCTTTTGTATTTGGTAAACACATTCTTTTGTTTCAGAAGGAATAAATCCATAATATTCTCAGCCAGGTTTCTTTGCTTAATTCACCATTTTAGTACCAATGGGATGCCAGATCTGGAAGACTGAATATTAAAGATGCTGGCATAGGAATGTAAAAGAAAAGTAGGTCAGGAAATTTATGCATTTTATAACCTTGCAAAGCACAAAACCTTTTCTATAAATAATAGCAGAAATTAGCAATTTCTAACAAATGCACAGCCTTCTCATTGGTAAAATCTTTAAGTGTATGAAAAAGACTAAAAATCTTTTACATTAGTTTTAGCCTTTTAAAGCTAAGAAAAACTAAGAAGAATCCTGTACACAGCATTTAAACACCTGACATAATAACAATCCTAAGTACGATAAACCCACTAGCCTTTAATTTCAATTTACCAGTAACACCCACTCCACTACATGCACATATGCTTTGTAATGTCATAGTCAGACAAACAACAAGCCTACTTTCTGGTTGCACTCTTGGTATTTTGCCATTGGTGCAAAATTACTAATTTCAGATGCCTCCCAAAATGTGACATTCATAGACAGATGAGAATTGTCTTTCCTCTTGTTTTCCACAATTGAACAAATTATCAGCTATTAAATTCCTCAAAAAAATGTCTTCTCATCACATGACCTTCAGCTTTTTAGTTTAACTTCAGTGAATTTGTTTTTCAAACCCTAAAAGACAGAGGCTTCTGATTTTCTTATTTAAAAATTACTTTTGTAATAACTCTGTTTCTATTTTGAATGTAGAATCTTACAATAAATATAGAAAAACATTACATATTAGAAGGTTCAAACCTATAATCTAAATACAGAGTCTATTAATAGACAACATTTAATATGAGTTTTTCAGTCTTCTCAAATGTCTTCTAAAGAACATGTTATGACATATTACACATCTGGCACCATCCAGCTTCTATAATATTTTGAATAGGTAGTCTACCAATCATGAATCAATGAAGATAATAGTATATTCTTTTTATTTTTACTGATATAAATCTTGTTCAAATTAAATTTCTAAATATGATTATTTTCCAAATATATCAATTACAGAATTCACAGTTGCATTTTGTGGGAAGGCTTAGCGGAGACAAGATTTCAAAATATCATTGAAAATTTAAGAATAAAGACAAAGATATTTTTGTTGACAAAGTTAAATGTTATATTTGTGAAGTATACAGAGAGGATCCAACTTACAAGCAATTTCAAGGGCTGTTATGCTTGATTGCATTCACCATGGCTTTTCTTACTGTTACTATTGAAGCCTTGATGTCATTTCTCTTTATTTATTAATGGATCCCATATAGCAGGAGACCCTCATGGACTAGTATATGCACTGACTCTTTCAGACACTCCAGTCTTCTTCTCTGTCATGTATCTTTACTTCATTTCACAAGGGTCAGTGACTGCACTTTTCCCCCAGTACATGATTAGCCATGCCTGATTTAGTTGTCTCACCACTAATTACAGCTTTTTGATGTTTCTTCAACTTCAACTTCAACTGTGGAAGTGATTTGGTGAATGTTCCTCAGATCATGTAAAGAAGTGTTTTTTCTATATGTGGAAAACTTGTGGGGCAAATTCCTGTGCCCACTGAAAGACATGCAGCATACCAGTGTGGGAAAGCTTGATGATCCAATTTAATGCTAGACTTATCTGGTGTACCCACACCAGACTTTCCCCCTAGAACTGAGGCTCTTCTGAGTGAGATGCCCATAACCCCAACAATGGTATTGGACATCATCTCTAAATTAGACTCCTATAAAGCTAGTGGTGGGTACGGGATACCAGCCATTGTCCTGAAGAAATGTACTCCTGAACTGGCTCCTATCCTCTCTAAACTTTACAACTACTGTCTCATCAATTCTTGCTTTCCAGCCTGTTGGAAGTCCTCATCTGTTGTGCCTGTCTTTAAAAACTCTGGTGACCCTACTGATCTAACTACTATCCTAGCAGTCTCCTACCACTCTTTGGTAAAGTCTTTGAGACTTTAATCAATGCAGAAGTGGTTAAACACCTTAATCCACATAATCTGCTCTCCAACAAGCAATATGGTTTCTGCTTTTCCTGATCTACTACTGATGTGCTCATGGCCATAAATGAATTTGTATATCAAGCACTCAACAATAATGGAGAAGCTCACACTGTGGCTCTAGATATCTCTAAAGCATTTGATAGGGTTTGGCATGCTGGCCTTCTTTGTAAGCTTCAGATATATGGTATTACTGGATGATTATTTGACTTAATTCAATCATTCCTGTCCTAGATGGGTTCTCCTCCAGCTCCTTTATCACAAATGCTGATGTGTCCCAAGGCTCTATCTTGGGCCCTGCACTGTTCCTGATCTTCATCAATGACCTTCCCGATGTCATCAGTTCCCTAGTTGGCATCTATGTGGACGACACCACTATTTATCCTGCCTCAATAGTAAATCTAGTATCGCTGACAAAATTAACTTGGTTGTTGATCTCGAAAAGGACTTCCAATCTGTGGTTGACTGGGGCAGGAAATGGCTTGTAAACTTTAATGGCTCCAAAATGAAACTGATCTCCTTTACCCGCCACAGAGATCCCTTCCTGCCTCCCATCAGAATGACTGATTCCCAATTCCTTGAGAGAACCTTGTTACGCCTGCTTTGTTTCACGCTGTCCACTGAGATGGGGTGGAATAAATACATTGGACCAATAGCTTCATGTACTGCAAGGAAAGTAGGCTCCCTGTGTTGTGCCAGAAAGTTTTTCTTGTTTGAGTCCATCTTTCAAGTTTATAAATCAACCATCCATCCTTGCACGGAATATTGCTGTCAAATATGGTCTGGTGCTCTAACTGTACATCTCAAGGTCCTTGACAAAATCCAGAGACAAATATGCAAGATGATAGGTCCTGATCTGGCATCTAGTTTACAATCGCTATCCCACAGACATGCTGTGACCTCCCTCTGTCTCTTCTATAAATATTTTCACAGCAAGTGTTCCAACAAACTACTTTCACTGGTTCCCAGACTACATAAATTTAAATATGCTATGAGGCTAGCATCTCAGTCCCACCCTTTCACTGTCAAAATGGTTAAATGTAACCAACGCTTCCACACTTCCCATCAGTGGAACTCCCTTCCCTTTACTTGCTTCCCCAATGACTATAATCTTCAAATATTCAAGTGTAATGTCAATCGACATCTGACTCCCTGAGCTTGTTCCGTGTCTTTCTTGGTATCCTTTCCTCAAACACGCCTCTTTATTCTTGTTCTCAATACTCTGTAACCCCTTGTGTGCTAGTGGCACTCCTGCCTTGCTTGGGGTGAATTGCCTTAAAAAAAAAATGGTAAAAATTTCTTGGCACTGATTAGAAATGCTGGCTCTCAACTTGGTGACAACTGTTGTGGCAAGACACTGTGAGCATATTACCCCTTACAATTTTTCTGTGAGTGAGGGTGCCTGTAGTCTGATAATGATACAGTCTTCTACAGCTAAAGCTTTAGGCAGTTCTTAGTTAAATGAGACATCAGGCACTGGGTGCATTGTGTATACACCTTCAGAGAATGGCATAATTGAGAGATGAGGATCACAAGAAAACAGCATACAAGAAGTAGTATAATGCTGCACCAAATACTGCGCTCAAAAGATTTCTTTGTAAGGTTGAGCTACTTTTGAATATTGTTCCAATGTCATATGGATCACAGGTCTTCTGAATCCTTTCCAACAAGCACTTGCCTTAAGAGTGACAGACCGTGGCAGTTTTCGAATCCTCTCCCTCAATGCTTCCATTTATGCTTGCTGAAGGTGATGTTATGTTTGCAGTGTTAGGGTTATTCTGAAGAGAATGTTTGATGTTCATCAAATCTCTGAGTCATCACTAATGATTTTTGCATGGTGTTGCAGGTATTTGACTATCCTTTTCTTTACACTGTATGGACAGTGAGAATAGAACTTAAACTATTGTATGATCTAGGTTGGCTTATGTTACATAGATATCATGAACCCAATCTCTGTGCGAGTTACTAGTATGTCCAGAAAGGCTAACTTTTGGTGTCTTCTTCCATTGTGAACTGTATTACTAAGTTCACATGATCCTGGAGTATTTTTACAGCTTCCTGGTGAGGTCAGAGTATGGTGTCATCTGTGTATCTCAGACTTACTGTTGGCTTTAATGGTGCCATTCATAAAAAGACCTCAAAGTATACCATGTATATGTTGCTATCACTGGTAACAATGGTGAACCCATAGCAAACCCTTCCTCCTACTCATACATTAAGATCTTAGAAGAATATTGCTTGTATACAAAGGGTTTCAAATTCCAATCAGTTCACTGATAGAGCCTCATCAGGCCCACTATATCCAAGTTTACCATCTGATTGTTATGGATAAAAGCATCGCAGATTGATTCCATAAAGGGTTCTGAATTCTCAACATATGACAAAGACTTGTTAGTTGGTTGACTATATCTATCAGAAATAAGCTAACTATAAGTCTCAATAGAATACCAACTTTGTTAATATTGAAAAAACTGTACATCTGGCAGCTTAGTGTAACATTGAGCTGGCTGTCTATACTTATTCACTGTGAATGTGAAATAGTCCATGTTCTTATTTAGAATCTGTGACAGTTTCCTTTCAGTTTTTAAGGTTGGATCCTCATCCCCAAATAAGCTTACCAATTTCTCATAGTATTCCAAATTGTCCCTCACCACTGAAGCATTGCCTTTGTTTACTGGCAGTAAGATGATACAAGTGTCACTCTGTAGGGTGTTGAGGGTCATCTTTTCTTTTATTTTTGATTTGGGTTGCTTTGCCTTTTCTTGTGCTTGTCTCACATTCCTTCTTACCTCATGTTTTGGACTTTAGGGATCTTCTTTAACAACCTCCTCAACTGGGGCTATCATATTCAAGTATGTCACACTGATGATTGTGGCAATGTTGAGAATCTTGTTTAGCACTGATTCCTCAGAGGCACTCAACTGGTGATTGCTGATATTTATAACCTTTTTCCAAACCATGGACAGCCTTGTTTCTATTTCAGCCTGCCCTCTAAAAGTTAGGCTGGAGGGACATCCAAAACTGTAATTAGGGGCAAGATGATAAAATCAGGCATGGTTAATCATGTATGGAGGGAAAAGTATGATCAAGTAAAAATACTTGACAGAGAATCAGATGCTAGGCTATGAAGGTCTCCTCATTAAGACTAACATACAAAGAAATACTATATGAGACCCATTAATGAAGAAAGAGGAATGACAGCAAGGCTTCAACAGCAGCAATAATAGTAAGAAATAAGAAGCCATGGTGAATGCAGTCAATTGTGACAGCAGCAGGAGACAGGAAAGAAGAACATTAGATTTAAATGTCCAAGTTCTTGGTTCAGGAGTGTCCTACAGGATTGTCCTAATGGATTAAGGTATTAATATGTAAATTTGGAGTTCAGTTCATGGTCTGGAGTGTACAGATTTAACCAGGAAAATAACTGATCAGTATTAAATAAGAAAATGATGAGATATACCTAGACATGGACAGCAGAAGAAAACAATAAAAGATTTAATTCAAAATTCCCTGAAGGTTACCCAGATTTATAGATACCTGAAGAAAGCTGGAGGAAAGAATGGATTAAATGTTCTCTACATGCTTCTCTACTTGATTTATTTCTTACCTCCTCTCCTCACTGTTTCTGAGCTTCACAACACTGCCTTCTTGGTAATTATGACCACTCTGTGCTAGCTACTGATACTGATACTTCGTTCCAATCCTCTATTAAACAGGAATCCCCCTATCTACAAGACCATTACTAGCATGCTGATTGGAGTGATATCTTTAAACTGCCAATTAAAAATTGCACCCCTTAGTTTTCTTCTTGGGTCAAAGCTAGCATGGACGCTTTTATCCCTTCTCAGAAATACCAGGTGAAACCTCAATCCTCTTCATGGTTCAAACCAGCATGCTCAACTGCTATAGCACACAGGAACCACTATTTTTGGCTATAACAGCATGGTGGTTCTTGTCACAACAGGTGCCTATTTGTTCCTGCTCACAATAAATGTAAGCTAGACCCCAAAGGAGCAAAGTCCTTGTTTGCCAAGAGAATGAGACACTGCATAGCCTCTAAGAACTTTGGCTCTAGTGATTACTGGTGGCTCTGTATTAGAGCATTAAATAAATGTAAGGTCTGGATTCGTCTCCTCTTCAATCAATATTAGGTGTTATCATTCTCTGCTGATAAAGCTAAATGCTTTGCCTGTAAATTCTCCTCAAACTCTACTCTTGACTCATCTGGAATATCCCTGCCTAATTTCCCTCCTAGGACTGATTCTCTGTTGAATGATATGCATATAATCCCTTCCATGTTTTCAGCTATGATCTCTAACCTAGATACCCACAAAAAATGTAGACCTGATGATATCCCTGTAATATTCATTAAGAAGTGTGCTCCCAAACTGGATCCTGTTCTCTTTAAACTGTATAATAAATGCCTCGCTGCCTCCTGTTTTCCTGCCTGCTGAAAGTCATCATCTGTTGTTCCAGTCTCTAAGAACTCTGGTGAGCTATCCAATCCTTCCAATTATGCCTGTTAGCCTTCTGCCTCTTTATGGGAAACTTCTAGAGGGCCTAATCAATGCTGAATTTGTTCATCATCTCTCATCACAAGGCCTTTTCTCAGACAAGCAATATGGCTTTTGTTTCTCCAGGTCTGTTGCAGTTTTTTGTGTATATGTATGTACTATTGAGCCAGTCCAAATGACTTGACTCATTTTATAGTCCACCAATAGAAGGTTAACCAATCAGAAGATGTAGAATATTCAATACGTCGTGTATAAAGGCGGCCATTTTGTTTACTCTATCCGAATGTCAAGTGCCAGCTTGTCAGGCGAAGAGGAACAGAAGGAAGAACTATGCTCTGCTACTTTTACCGGGATATCCACTGCTAACCTGAACTACGCTTCCCTACTGTCTTTGAAATATTCACTGCTAACCTCTGGATTCTATACTCAAAGACGACTGTCATCATGAACAACATTGGTTATGAGCGCAGACCATTTTGACGGGAATGAATCGAGATATGAATTATGGGAAACAAAATTCGTAGGTTAGCTCAGAATACAAAAACTCCATGACATCATCCTTTGCGAAGAGGACCAGAAGGGGGATGATGATTTATGGAAAAAAATGGAAACGTGTTCACTGAATTAATACAATTCCTGGATGACAGGAGTTTTTCTTTGATAATGAGAGAAGCCAAGGACAATGGACGGTGAGCTCTACAAATTTTGCGTGAACACTACTTGTCAAAAGGTAAGCCTAAAATTATTGCTTTATATACTGAACTAACCGCGTTAAAGAGATGAGAAAATGAATCTGTAACAGATTATATTATGCGAGCTGAGAATGTCACAAATGCCTTAAAAATTGCAAGGTGAGACTATCTCGGATGGGCTGCTAATAGCCATGGTCTTAAAGGGTTTGCCACCGACATTCAAACCATTCACGACAGTTATAACTCAAAAAGATAAACAATTAACTTTCACTGAGTTTAAAATTGCGTTACGTAGTTATGAAGAAACTGAAAAAATGTGTACCCACCAAAATCTAGGCAATAACATAATGCAACTGAGAATGTCATTTAAAAAAATTCAGAAAACCAGTCCCTCAAACCTATCAGACTAGGAATTATGATATTAAGAACAAGGGACTTAAAAACAATTATTACAAGAACTGGACCAATAATAATAATACAAAAAAAAATATTGTTTGTTTCCGTTGTGGTAAAGTTGGCCATGTACGGGCAAAATGTCAATTTTATACACGGAATGATTTTTGTAAAAATGTAAAAACTTTTTTGAATGGGCGAACATATGCCTTTTCGTTTGGATTGGATACTGTAGCCAATAGTTATAATTCTTACCTAGTCAATACGGGTGCGACAAATCATGTAATTACAGATGAAACAAAATTTATTAATTTTGACCCCAATTTTGAGCCCGACTCACATTTTATCGAGTTAGCTGACGGGACCAGAGCTAATAATTTAGTTTTAAAAAGAGGCAATGCCTGTATTTATTTACATGATACTAAAGGAAATATTTGTAAATGTTTATTAAAAAGGGCTTTATATATTCCTAAATTTAAACAAAATATTTCTTCGGTTCAGTCTGCTGTTAAAACTGGTGTTAAAGTCAATTTTCACCGAGACAATTTAAAGTTAATATATCCAGACGGAACTGAATTTAATATACAGCAAAATGGACATTTGTATTATTTGAAAAGTATTAAGTCTGCGAAGACAGCCACGCATGATTTAAGGACTTGGCATAAAATATTAGGCCACTGTAATAATTCGGATGTTAAAAGATTACAAGAACACGTCATTGGAATGAAAATTAGATTTCCAAAGGGCTTACAATATTGTGACACGTGTATTAAAGGGAAAATGATGAAATATAGAAATCGGGGTCGGATCCCAAAATCAACAGATATCTTGTTCAGAGTTTATTGCAACTTAGCGGGTCCAATTTCCCCAATGGGTATAGACATTTATTCATATGTATTAAACTTTATTGACAAATATTCATGACTTATTATGATATATTTTCTGAAAAACAAATCTGATACCCTGCAAGCTATAAAAATCTATTTATCCGATATCTCCCCGTATGGAAAAGTAAAAATAATTAGGACAGATAATGGTGGAGAATTTACTTCTAATGCTTACGAAAACCTCCTAATAAACAAAGGCATTAAACATGAGAAAACTTGTTCTTATTCTCCACACCAGAACGGAGTTGCCGAACGCAGTTGGAGGATGCTTTTTGAAATGGCTAGATGTTTGCTAATAGAATCTAAGTTACCCAAAAATCTGTGGGTTTATGCATTAAATACAGCCATATATATAAGAAACTGTTGCTATAATAGTAACATTAAAAAGACTCCTTACGAAGCTTATACCCAGTGATATGCATATTTTTGGTACAATTTGCTATACATATGTCGACCACAGGGCAAAACTAGATCCAAAAAGTGAAAGGGGCATATTTATCGGGTATGACAAGTCCAGCCTATATGATTTATTTCCCACAAACTAAAATGATAAGGAAGATCAGATGCGTCAGATTTACAGATTCCTTTGAGCCAGGGAAGGAACCCGAAGAAAAGAACATTAACTGCGAGGAGCTGGTCCAACATGAACTAGTATGGCCTAATTATGGGCCTATAAGTAGAAAACCCGTTCAAAACCCACAATCCGAGGAAGGTGTTATACTAGATGATGTAGACGAGGATAAATCAGACGCAAAACATGAGTTAAAAGAAAATACAACTGATTAGGGGGGACAAATTCTGCGTTATCCAACCAGAAATAGAAGAAAGCCAGACTATTTTGGAATGGGTCAATGTAATATCTGTGACATTGACTGTTGCTATTCGGTACATTGTATCCCAAAGAGCTATCAAGAAGCCATACATTCTGTCAATTCCAAACGGTGGATAGCTGCCATGCAAAAAGAAATTAAATCTTTAGTATCAAACGACACTTTGAATTGAAAAAGGCCCCAGATGATAAAAATATTATCGGCAGCCATTGGGTTTATACTGTAAAGTGAACTGAGGATGGATCGCCAGTGTACAAGGCTCGTTTTGTAGCTAAAGGATTTTTGCAGATATATGGGGAAGATTATGTAGAAACATTCAGTCCAACAACAAACATGACAACAATTAGAATTTTGATGCAAATGGCCGCACATTATGGTATGGATATACACCATATGGATGTTAAAGCAGCTTATTTGAATGCTGCCATCGACTATGAAATATACATAGAACTGCCAGAAGGTTTTGAGGAAGGTGATAATTATGTATGGAAACTTAAAAAGTCACTGTATGGACTCAAACAGAGTGGAAGAACATGGAATAAATTAATCCATTCTTATTTAATTGAACAACAATTAGAATTCTCCCAAGTTGACCCATGTCTGTACATGAGAACATTTAATAATGAAATATTAGTAATTCTGGTTATTTGGGTCGATGATATGTTAATTGCATCAAAGTATGAGGCCGCTCTATTAAAAATAAAAAATTCCCTAGAAATAAGGTTTAAAATGACCGACTTATCATGGTTTCTTGGTATACAGTTCGAATTTAAAGGCAACACTATTACAATGAATCAATCTAGATACATCGAAAGGCTATTATCTAAATTCAGCATGCAAAATTTTAAACACGAACTACTCCATGTGAAATGGATTTAAACACAATTATGAATAATGAAGATGGTATAGCGGCATGTGAAAAAGAATACAGAACATTGGTTGAAAAAAAATAAAAATAAAAAAGAGAAAAAAAAATCATAAAAAATAAAAAAAATAAAGAAAAAAAATAAAAATAAAATTTATTTTATGAATGCTAAAAAAAAAAAAAATTCTGAATACTAAAGTATTTGTTCCATATTAATATTGACTTTACTAATATTTTGAAAGAAGATTCCATAATATACCCAAAAATGAGGGGGGGGGTGTTGCAGTTTTTTGTGTATATGTATGTACTATTGAGCCAGTCCAAATGACTTGACTCATTTTATAGTCCACCAATAGAAGGTTAACCAATCAGAAGACGTAGAATATTCAATACGTCGTGTATAAAGGCGGCCATTTTGTTTACTCTATCTGAATGTCAAGTGCCAGCTTGTCAGGCGAAGAGGAACAGAAGGAAGAACTACGCTCTGCTACTTTTACCGGGATATCCACTGCTAACCTGAACTACGCTTCCCTACTGTCTTTGAAATATTCACTGCTAACCTCTGGATTCTATACTCAAAGACGACCGTCATCATGAACAACAAGGTCAACTTCTGATGTACTAACAATATTTGCAGAAAGAGTTTATAATGCTCCAGATAAAAATGGCTGTTGCATTGAACATCTTGAAAGCCTTTGACAGGGTCTGGCATTCAAGTCATACCACAAGCTGAAAAGTTATGGTGTATTTTTTGAACAGATTCAGTCTTTCCTATCAAATCATGAAATGAGAGTTATCCTGAATGGTCACTTGTCTAGATCCTTTTGTCCTAATGCAGGTGTCCCTCAGGGCTCTATCCTCTATTTTTAATCTTCATTAATGACCTCCCTGATGACATCAGTTCTGAACTTGGTATCAACACTGACGACACAACAATTTACTCCAGCCTAGATAGTAATGCTTATCAGTCTGACAAAGTCAAAATGGCAGCTAATGTCCAAAACAACCTCAAGTCTGTAGTTAACTGGGGCAAAAGATGGCTTCTTAATTTTAATGTCTCCAAAATTAAACTTCTCTCCATTTATCATCTGAGAGACCCCTTGCTGCCTTCCATCAGCATGGCTGATGCTATCCTCCAGGAAAATAACTTGTTGCGCCTTCTGGGATTCATGTTCTCTGCTGTTATGATGTGGAAAGACTACATTGAATCCATAGTTAGGTTAGCTGCTAAGAAAGTCGGTTCACTATAAGTGAGACAATGTTTCTCTTCAGAATCTTACATATATATAAGTCTACCATTCATCCATGCTTAGAATATTGCTGCCATATATGGTCTGGTACCCCTGCTATTTACTTTGAGCTCCTTGATAAGAACCAAAGAAGAATCTGAAATATTATTGGTCGTGATCTGGCAGCTCAACTCCAGAGATTTTCCCACCGCTGTAAGGTTGCCTCTTTGTGCCTTTTCTATAAATACTTTCATGGTAATTGTTCAAATGAGATCTTCACTATGGTACCTAGAGATTTTGATTTTAACCACAGCACTAAACTTGTGTTGAGATTTCATCAATTTACAGTTGTGATTTCTATGATAACAGTTTCTTCTCTCATACTTCTTGCTTGTGGAACTCCCTTCTGGCTCCTTGCTTTCCAGCCAACTTTAATCTGCAAAAATTTAAATGCAATGTCAATTGCTATCTACTGTTCACCTGATTCATCTCTTCTCTTTCTGCTCATCATTAACATTTCTGTTTCTAATTCTTCCACACTGTGACCCATTATGTTTTAGTGGCATTACTGCCTTGCATGGGCTGATTCCGATTAAAGAAAAAAAAAAAGAATATAACAACAAAGATGAAGATGTTAGTAGGAATGTAAATATTTCCAATTCTCTTATTACATCATTATTAATTTTTCACCATATTAGTGTTATCATCATGATTACTTTTTATTGCATCATTTTGGATTGTGAAAGTAAACAGTGTGGAAAACAGTGTGGAAAACAGTGTATCAGCTCAGAGTGCTATGATTAAAAAGGAAGAACAAGATGAACAAAAAATTGGGATTGAAATACTTGTATAAATAATAATGCTTCACTTAAGAAAGAAATTTTAAAAATGATCTCAATTACACTTTAATCTATCAATGTTGAATGTCAATGAATATTTAAAGAAGGATTTTATTTGGCGAAAATGTATTCCATGCCATCATACTTATTATAAAACCCAGGTTGTGTGTGTGTGTGTGTGTGTGTGTGTGTGTGTTTGTTTATATATTGGATCGAATTTCCTACATTTTTCAACCGATTTCAACAAAACTTCACAGGACTATGTAAAATTACCTTGCAGTGGTTCTGACAGCGCCAAAAATTGGAAAAACACAATTTGAAAACACGATTAAGAGGCATCACTGTCGCTAGAATGAAAGGGGGACAACTCATATCAAGTTATACTTATTATAAAACCCAGGTTGTTTGTGTGTGTGTGTTCGTTTATATATGGGATCGGATTTCCTACATTTTTCAACCGATTTCAACAAAACTTCACTTTTTTTGGCAGGTAGTGTTTCTTATTGTCTTGCACACCTTTTTCTTTATTTTTAAATTCAGAATGCTTTAAAAATTCCATTTATAAGACAATTGTTTATAATAAAATTCTATTCAATTGGTAGACTCATAATGATTGAAAACAATGTTTTCGTTTGAGTTTGACCAATTTGTAAAAAAAAAAAAAAAACTAATTAAGACATGCATGTCTGTCAACCTTAAACAATAATCTTTGTCAATTTTATTTTTCAGTCTTTATGATGGTTGATTCTTGATCTATCTCTTACTGTTACATCCCCGGGCAACACCGGGCTCTACTGCTAGTATGAAATATGAAGCTGAAATTATGAGGTCTTCATGAGGTGAACAGAATGAAAATGGCACATTTCAGGTGGTAAAACAAATGGAAAAAAAAAGAAAATCTTCATTTCAAATCAAAGAATTGAAGTCTTCTCTTGCAAGCAGTCTGTCTAGATGTTACAAACTTCAAGATAATTTTCGAATGATCTCACCACACAATTTTTGAAAATTTGGAGTTATATATCAAGCATTGTACAGTAAGATTTTTACCCTGGACCTAATTGCAGTTAATTTACAGTAACCTCCATTATATATTAAAAACATGACTCTTTTTTATATAACAAGATTGGCATATTATTTGGATGATCAGTAAAAAGAACATGACTTTATTTTTTATTTTGAAACTATGACATTTAAGTGATTGCAGGAAGAGTAATTAAGAAAGGAAATACATATTTTCATAAATGTTAATTATAATAAGTATAGGTGATTAAAACAAAAAGAGAAGGGTAATATAAAGAAAGAAAAGAGAAAAAAGGAAATTAAATATAAAAAGAAAAGAAAAATTTGTAATGAAAAAGAGCAAAAAAGAAGTAAAAAAAAGAAAAATTGAGGTAACTGAAAGCAAAAGAGAGAAAAAAGAGAAATAGAAAGGAAAGCAAAATAGAAGCAAGTCTGTACATGATGGAATAGGTTTAGTTTTATTAATTTTACTTCTGGAGGTAACACACGCGCACACGCACACACACACACACGCACACACACACACTTGTATGTATGTGTGTGCGTGGAAAGAGGGAGAGAGATCTATCAGATTGCAAATTGTGGGTAGCTGTATTTGGGTGTTGATCATTGAATGCTGTGATTTCAACACCAAAGTGAGACAAAAGGAGAAAATGTTAACTCACAAACAATTATCTAACCTCATTCCAAAAACCAGAAAGAGAGAGAAACAAATTATGCAACTTCCTGTCAGACAGTCATTCCGCCAAAAGGTGGCACCATATATTGAACCAGAAACAAATGGGAAGAAACAGCAAGAAAAGATGAGGATTTAGCAGTTGAACAGGAAAGAATCATTTGGAAATATACCAAAAAGAATTTAATTACAAAGGAAGAAGTTCAACTACTAAAGCAATCACCATTGCATTATAAGAGAAAACAGAAAGTTCAATGTAACCATCTTGTAAAGGAAAAAGGAAGACATTTACTAATCATTGACCTTTAGGAAGTGGTTATTAAAAATTATTTTTAAAACCCTGTTTTAGTCATATTTAAAGTAAATGATTGTCATTTTAGATTTTATGATTTAAGAAAAATTAATGACTAAAAAGTGATTTTTTTAAGGAAGAGGTGTGTGTAAATATTAATATGCAAGTCTTATAATTTATTTAATATTCATAAAAATATTTCTTTTTAATCATTGAATAGATCAAGGCTAATAACATTTAACTATAGATATCAGATGAAAATTCATAATCATGGAATCCTGTCTTGTATTTCCTACTGTAAGGTAATGTTATCCAATAAATAAACTGTTCAGTAGTATAGAAACGTTAAACACTATTCTAGTGTCAAGCATTTGAAAAGTTTTTTTCACATCAAAAAAGGTGTACATTTTCTTACTTAAAATAGCTTTTCTTTAGCAGAATTTGAGTAAAACTAGTTGGACCTAACTTTGCACAAAGTCAATGGCATAGAAGCTGTTCATGGAGAGAAAATATTCTCATTAGCAAAACAAGTTAAACATTAAAGATAAAATAGGAAGTAATGCAAACCATATTTATAGCACATAAATTAAAGAGTAATCTTTTTTTTTTAAATTTCACGAGAGCATTGTGAACAAATGGATTTTAATGATGGGGGTCATTCAAGGTAATTAATAGCATGACATGTTTTATAAAAGACAAAGACAAAAACCAATAACATTCAATAAAATCCAGAAAGTGCAGGATGAATTTCTTTTGTTACACACCATAAAATTTACAACTTTTAGCAGAAATCCTAAATTTATTGAATCAAACAAGTGCAAAATAATCAAAACCTAGATTTCAAGACATCATTATAAATTGAAATCACAACCATATTAATTGATGATAACTTTACAAACAGAGTAAAATTCATGTGTGGCTGATGTAACTCTCAAGATCAATGTTTTTAAAGAATAAGTAATGTGGTTTGATAGTATGAACTTAGTATACAATGTTCTTTTGGTTATAGAAGTTTTTAACATATGCTTATTTATCCCAGGTAAAGGATATCATATTACAAAATAATAATTTTAATAAATGCTGTAATGAAACTATTTTTACTGAAATTTCAAATGTTGTAATGCAAAGTGCCACAATAATAAGGCTGCTACTGGTCATCAATGACCATGGATTTGGTCCCATCTATCTGCTCCTCTGGTACATTGCTGCCTGTGGCTGAACAGGCTGATGCACAAGTGGCAGTCTCTATCACACAAGTCACACTTGTAAGTTGTCTGTATGATGTCTATGCTGCAGTATTCTTTTGTGTGTGTCCACTTTTCTTTTACTGTACTGTTCAGTTTCTCCTCTCCTGACATTAGTTGTTTAGTTCTCCACCCAAAATGGTGAGCATCAAGGTCCTCCCGGTGGTCACTGTTGATCTCAAGGACATTCATGTCTCTCTTACAAACATCCCTGTAGCACAAATGAGGGTAACCGGTGACTCTATTGCCATTTGCAAGTTCCCTGTAGAAGATGTCTGAGAATTTGGCCATCCTCTATACGATGAACATAACCCAGCCATTGGAGCCTGCACTGTCTGAGCAGAGTGAGCATGGTTGTTAGGGCAGCATGAGATGGAACATCCATTTTGGGCACTTTCTTCTTCCACAATAAGCCCAGGATGCAGTGAATATACTTCATGTGAAAAGTGTTCAGTCTCTTCTCATGCTTGATATATGTCACCTATGTTCACTCTTGTAGAGAAGTGTGCTCATGACACAGGCATTGTAGACTGCAATCTTTGTCTTGACAGTGAGCTTGGAGTTCAAGCAAATGTGGTTGCTGCTTTCCTAATCCTCTTGTCTATTTCTGTGTCCAAGGTGAAGTTGCTGCTTATTGTAGACCACAATTATGTGAACAACTTCCAGCTTGTAGTCATCAATGATGATGATTGGTGGCACATTTACATCCTGCGATTTTTCATCAGAGTCTGAAGCACCTCTTGTGTGTGGGTTGTGAGAGCAGCATCATCCACAAACAGCGTCTCTGATCAGAGCCTCCCATACTTTTGTTTTGGACTTAAGGCATGCAAGATTAAACAGCATTCAATCAGTTGTGATGGTAGACTCCCTCTGTTGTTGTGTTGAAGGCATGTTTTAAGAGCGAGGCAAAGAAGAGTGTTGAAGAAGGATGCAGCCTTGTTTGATGCTACTGTATATGTCAAATGGCTTCATATATACTTCCATCATACTGTACAGTCCCCTTCATATTGATGTGGAAAGATTCAATGAAGTTCTGCAGTTTTATTGGGCATCCTATCTTAAGCAGAATTTTGAATAGATCCTCTCTGCTAACCAAGTTGAATACCTTGTTAAAGGCAATGTACAGGAGCATGTTCTGTTCCCTGCAGTTGGAGGAGAGAGAATATCATGTCTACTGTCAATCTGTTGGTGCAAATTTGAGGTAGGCACACTCTGTGAGTTTCTGTAATTGAACAAGAATGACTTATGCATATATTTTGTCAACAATGCTGATGAGAGAGATTCCTCTATAGTCATTGCGGCCATTTCTCTTGCCCTTGTTTTTGTAGAGGGTGATGATCTTGGTGTCCCTCATGTCCTGTGGTACAGTGACCTCTTGCCAACATTGGCAGAGGACTTCATGCAATGGGAATAATAGGGTTGTCTTGCAGTGCTTTTTCAGGTTGGGTAGAATTCCATCACTGCCTGGTGCCTTCCCACAGCCAGACTGTCAATGGCCTTACTGAACTCACTCAACGTTGGTTCAGCACCCAGTACATCTATGGTTGGCAATCATTTGATGGCATCAAGGGATGATGCAGATACAGTGTTCTGTTTTTATGTAGAGGTTAGAATAATGTCCCAGCCATCTCTCCATCTGTTGGCTCTTGTCAGTGATTACTTCCCCAGTGGAAGATTTGACTTAGTGGGAACTGGTCCAAGTATCCTCTTGATATTATCATACATTCCTCTGATATTCCCCGTGATAGCAGGAGTCTGAATGTCTTCATTGAGCTGGATCTAGTACTCATTGGCGCAGTATTGAGCCATCTGTTGAACATTGCTCCTTGCAGTTTTAAGAGTCTGAAGGTTCTTTTCATTAGAAGTCTTCTGGTACTCAGTAAGAGTGGTGTGTTTGTCTGTAATGAGGGGTGTCATTTCAAAGGATTTTGCTTCAAACCAGTCATAAAATTTAAAGGTTTTCTTTGCAAAAGTGGCCAGGGCTGTGCAACAGATAGTGTTTCACTGCTCTTCCCACTTCTGTGTTGCCAACACTCTGGACTGAAAGATGCCAATTTTTTTTTCAAAGGTGACAGCAAACTGCTACTTGAGTTTTGTTTTAGGCATCTTGCTTGTGCTAATGCAGGCCTTTCCTTGCTGTCTGGCATGGTGAAATTTCTTCTGCTGCATCCTCGTCCTGCAGTACACCAAAGAATGGTCTGTATCACAATCTACACTCTGGTAGGAATGGGTTTTATTGAGTAAGATGTGCCTGGTCAGGATCAGGTCCAGCTGGTGCAATGCTTTAAGTGTGGATGCCATCAGGATAACTTGTTTTGTCTGGAAGTATGAGTTACTGATTGTAAAACTTGAGCAGCCACTGACCGTTTTCATTCATTTTTACCCATACCAAATGGTCCAAGGCAAGATGACCAGGAGTAATGGTAAGTGCTGTCTCTGGCCTTGAATTCACCCAGGAAGATTAAGTGCTCTGTTCTGGGAATGTTTCCAATTGTGGTTGTGAGGTTCTCATAGAACTCCTCTTTGCTTCAGGTATGGTGGTTAGGGTGGGTGCATACATACTGACAAGAGTAAGGGGACCTTCACTGGTGTTGAGGTGATGTGTGAGGAATCATGCAGAACCATTGCTGCCTGGCTTCATCTTCTTCAGCAAGGTGTTCTTCACTGTATAGCTCACTCTATGTTCCTTTGGCTCATCTGAGCTCTTCTCCTGCCAGTAGAATGTGTAGTCTTTCTCTTTTAGTGTGCTTGCTTTAGCCAGATGAGTTTCCTGAAGGGCAGCTATATCCACATTTAGTCTCTTGAGCTCAACATTTATAATGTCTGTTTTCCTAGCATTGCCAATGTCTCTGAGGTTCTCTGTAAGGCCCGTCAACATGGTCCAGATATTCCAAGTTCCCAGTTTTAGAGCTGGTCTCTTTTTTCTGTTTGCTTGGTGCCTGTTAGATTTCTCCTGATCCCCATGCACCTAATGAGGAAAGCAGACTGTTGCAGAGTAGCATCTTTCTGGCTGGGGGCTGCCTAGCTTGAGGCAGGCAACAGCTCTCCAATAGAATCCAAGTGTCCCTGCCACTGTCAGGAGCAACGCATGGTGCCAAGCTCTACACTAGTTGAGCCATGACTTATAACTGGTAAACTGCTACTCCCTGTTTTGCGTCAATGCCAATCCTGAAACTGGAGTGTTCTCTCCAGTTTGATGTCTGTTTTAACTACCACTTCAGTGTTAGGTGTAAGGTAGGATCGAGCCTGGGCATGGTATGAAGGACAAAATATTGCTCATGCAGTATGTCCCCACATCTCCATGTTGCTGATGTATCCAAAGGAAGAGCAGGGTCAATATTATTTGGCACCAGCACCATTGCAGTAGCTGCCAGAAGGAGGCTGAAGTCAGCAACAAGCTGCCTTAGGGGTTCCAACTTCGGATTTTCCCTCAGGGGTAATGCCTGAAGTCTTTCCTATGATTAGGCATCCCACAAGGCAGCAGAGATTTAGGATCAGGGTTTTCCTTCCCCTAGATGGGTTGCCTTCCAAGGCTAAAGAGCTTCATCTACCCTCATGCAGCGGACCTTCAAGCTCAAAGTTTCAGTTTATAAGAGATTGTCAAAAGAATTTCCTGAAATATGTGTTACATTATGTGACACCTACTGGGGTGTTCTGGGGTTGACTCTTAGTCATGGCCACCAATATGTAACCTAATCGATTGGTCGTTGTTGCTATCCAGCAGGATCCTTTGGTCAGGGCACCAAATGGGATGCTCGGTTGATTCTAATGGCATGAATACATAGAGTCTACACACCAGATGCAACTGGTTTGACACCAGCTGCATTAGTATCTGTTTATATTTGAGATCAGGTATTATGTACACTATTTACATTATTCAGGCTATTGTCCTCATCTTTGTCACCAAAGACAAAGGTGAGGACAATGGCTCGAATAATGTAAATAGTGTAGCAGTTCCATTGTTCTCAGCTCACTTCCAATGACTGGTCACTGAAGTAACTATTTCAATCTCAAGTTTAACCTACCCATGTTGTGATTTTCATCATAGATAGACAAAATCAATCAGACACCAGGGCCCTCATGCAAGGTGAGTTTGAACTGGAGTTACATCGTACAAGTAAAAAGAAATAAATCAAAAGCAAAAAGGTTCAGGTATGTTTAAAGAAAACAAATCAACTTTTATCAGTCTGTTCTATACAGGAGTGTGTTTTCTTCCCACCTGTTTCTTCTGAGAGTGACATTTTTATACTTCTAGGCAAGTTCTGGTCTTCTAAGTCAACTGGTTTAGTTTTTAGGTGTTGACTTAGCTTCATTCATCATTGTAACTTTCTGTTTGTAGGAAGGCAAAGTTAGTGGTTCTCGCGTTGGCAGGAATCGTGGAATTTCTCAGTCAGCTCTGCACAGAAACTCTCTGGCTCCTTCCCACTGTTACTACTCTAACTGGCGAACTGCCCAAAGGTGCTTGCTTATATGGACTTCAACCAAAACCTGGTGTGAGGTTAGATGCAGCCTGGGGTTTTTGGTGAATCCCCAATTTCCAACAAGGGTCTCTTTGTTGTCTGGCCAGGAAAATTAATTACTTCCCATTTTTGGAAAATTACTTCCTATTTCTGGGGGGGATCTCTTTGTCTGTGAGGGGAGTTTGCAGGATAGCTATCCCCCTAAACTCCTTCCTCCTCACATTGGTACCTCACAGCAATTCCTTTTGGTGGGCGTTAGTAACTTCTCCGTATTTCTCACTATTTTACCTCTGCCTGTCACTACTGCTTCCACACAACCAACGGTGCGTTGGTCATGCTGGCGTGGCCAGACTTGCTTCATTAATTAACTCTTTGACACCCCTGCTTATTCAAGATTTCTTATCCTGTTCCCAGATCATGAGCAATTTAAAATTATCAACTGGAATTTTGTTTATGCAAACCCTTTTGTACCCTGCCAAAATTCCTACTATTAACACATGGCCATTTCCTCAGTCATATTACCTGTTTACACAATATCTATGCACTCTTGAAAGATAGATCGCATCTTCGTTGATTCTGCTTATTTCACATGTACTGAATCAACAGTTTTTGATGCCCGTCATTAATCACCATCAATTCAGCCACTTGCACTTTTATAACTTGAAAATCTTGTTTCCAGCAGCCTTTTTCCTTGACCGTCTCCTTGCTAGATCGTAAAATCCTTATTTCTACAGGCTCTTGTGATTAATTAGTTTCTACTTGCCAGATCGCCTTATTGCAAAAATTATCCTTTCTGCATTTCTTGCTTTTGAGAATTTTAGCTTCTTTCTTAAAATAAAAACTTTTGCAGTTTTCTGGGTATGTTTGTCTGTATATCTTAACCCTTCATTTCTGTTTTTAGCATTTTCCCATTCAATTCTATGGCGAATTAGTCAATTAATTACCATATCTAAATAATGCCACAATTATATTAATATAAGGCTTTGTTACTGTAATCTGGTTTTTCATTACAATTCAGTGCTAGAGCTAATTGTTGAAAAAAGCATCATGCATCAATGATTTCTTGACAAAAAGATTGATGGAGATCAACTTTACATGAATATATGCAGCATGAAAAATTGGTTACTGTATCAATAACCATTACTACGTTGAAGCAATTTCTTGAAAAATAACTTCTTTGATTGCAAATTCAATTCAGCCTTTTGCTATATCTGCAAATTTCTTGGTTGGAAAAAATGAAAGGCGAAAAGGTAAAAAAACAACTTTATTCAAATTCCACTAGTTTTATTTTTCCCCAGTTATATGTTTACACATCTCATGTTCCTAAACAGCTTCAGTTAGATTCCTTTTGGTTTATGTCTTCACTGATATTTATAGTTGTGAAAAGTATCAAATTAAAATTGTTTGTTTCATTTAACTTTTATGAAAATATCACATTATATTATTGCAAAGAATTATATTTCCAAACCTTTTAATCAATTATTGACAACACTGAACTTTTCATAATGAGTGAGTAGACAATGACAACCTTTTTCTTGTCACAGAATACGCATAACACTTAAGGACATAAAACAAATTGCCTAAAACCAGGATTGACATTAACCTATAAAAAGAATCTTATTTACTAAATAGATATCAGATTTTTGTTGTAAACTACTTCAAATAAAAATGCATGTACCTTTAGTTAATATATCTTCTTGTTAAAAAAGTAGTCATCCTATTGCTAGTCCATGTTATTGATTTTCAAAATTCAAAGTAATAATTTATATCTAAATTCAGTTCAAGAGGGATGGTTATGTTTACTGATTAGTAAATTTTATATATACCAATAACAAAAATATAATCCTTTTATTACTTTTTACAAAATAGCAAAGAATAAAAATTAGTGCTTTTTCTTGAGGTTTCTCTTAATTTAAGTACTGTCATTTACATTCATAAAAATGTCCTTGAATATAAGGATTAAGAAAGGGACATTTTGTTATTGGTAAGATATTTTTATTGTGAGTATGGAAAAGACTCTTAGGATAATTCTTAGAAATAGTTTATTGGGAACAAGGGATAGATCTTCATGAAAATTCTGGGATATGGCTTATTTAAAATAATATTGGAACAAAGTTTACTGGGTGTAAGGAATTTACCATCAAAACAATTCTAGAAGACTGTGAATTAAGAATAGAGTTTATTAACAATTCTAGGACATGGAAAAGATTTTCATAAGATTTCTGGGATATCAATTATTCAATTTAAGATTAGAAAAGTAGGTTTAATGGACATCATGAAATGAGAATATTTTAGTAGCAATCCTATTGGGAATAACAGCATTAGCAATATCTGGGGTGGGGGGCAAAGAATACAAAATGTGTTGAAAGCATGAGGGGGAGAGCTGCCCTCAGGGTGAATGCCTAAATGAAAAACATAGTTTCTATTCATAGCAATAAAAGAATTGCAAAGATTAAGATGCTTTTCTTCACAAGAAAGAGAAAACATCTACAGATTTATTTTTATGTAATTTCTTCTTTGATAAGGAAGCAAAATGCTGGTGTTTTAAACCTACCAACCATGACAGTAAAAGAACTATCAAAATTAAGATGCTTCTAGTCATGAGGAAGTATAATTTTTGGTTGCATTGAATTTAACTGATCTTATTATGGGGCAGATGGAGTGAAATTTTGGAAAATCAGCTATAGTGATGATGCTTCCTGTTATAGTAATTTGAGGAAATTTTAGAAGGATATGCATCATGATGCATTTTTTTTATGGTGGGTGGTGACAAGGCTTATTACAGTCAGTAATAGATTTTCAATATAATTCATGGAAATGTTTTATTGGGAAAAAGGAAATTAAGATTTATAAGAATTCTAGGACACTTTATTGTGAATTAAGAAACATTTCTGTAATAGTTATTTGTGAATAAGAAATCTTAATAATTCTTGAAAAGGAATTATAGCAGTAAAAATAGATCTTTCCAAGTATTTGGGTACATAATTCACTATGAGTAAATAATCAACCATTATAATTTTGTAACATAGTTTTTGTGGAGTAAGGAATAGACCTTTAATTTGGGATATTATAAGGAACATATTTGAAAAATAATTTGGAACATAGTTCATTGGAAGAAATAATTCTTCCTAACAATAATGGAATATGGGTTTTTGAGAGTCAAAAAAGATTTTCATTATAATTCTTTGTCACTGTTATCAGGAATTAAGAATTTTCATAAAAGTTTTGTGAACTAGTCTACCAGGAATAAGGAATAAACATTCACAAGAATTCTGCTCAACCATTTATTGAGAATTAAAGGAATAGAGTTTCCTAAGGATTCTGGTACATTGTTTACAGGGAGTAAAGTATACAGTTTCATAATAATCCTGGGACATAGTTTACTGTCAATAATAAACAGATCTTCATAACAATTCTTTGACACTCTTTGGGATGTAGTTTAATAGACTTAAGGAATAGATCTTGATAAAAACTATCAAACATTGTTTATTATGATTAATGAAACAGCACTTTAGAACAATTCTATAAAATGGTTTGAGGAATAAATGCTAATAACAATTCTGGACCATGGATTAAAGAATTGAGCTTCATAGCAAATCTGAGAATCTGTTGTGAATTAAGAATAGAGATTATTGTGAATAAGATATAGATCTTCATAAAAATTCTGGGATGTTGTTTATAGAGAAATAAGAGATTCATAATAATTCTGAGACACCATTTATTGAGAATTAAGAAAAGAGATTACTAAAAATCTTAGGATATGGCCTTTTGTGAATAAAGAATAAATTTTAACAATTCTCATACATGCATTACAAGTGAATATGAAATAGGGTCCTGTAACAATTCTCGCACTTAGTTTCATGGCCATAAGTAATATATCTAAGTTAGAGTTTATTGGGAGTAAAGAAATAAATTTTCATAACAATCTTTTGGGAATTAAGATTAACAATTCTGGGATATGTTTTACTGGAAATAATTAATAGACCTTCATAATAATTCTGGGATATATTTGATTCATAACTGAGGCATTCCGTGTCAAATTAACAAGGGTCTGACCTTCACCAACACAGAATTTTTCAAATTTGGTACACTCATAGAGCTTCATATGAATTGAATGGTACCCATTTTATATCTCTAGGTTAAAGGGTTCTAGAGATGTGCTTTTGTTGCTAATCTCTTAATAATGCCACATAACCTATCACATGGCCCTTTCCCCATGACATGTAGCAAAAAAGGGCCACTCAGCATCAATACCAAAGTCAGCCTTATGGTTGTGCATTATTTTTATAATGTGAAGTGTCACCATCAGAGAAATAGATCAGATTTTCCATTTTAAAATTAAAGGTTTTTTTTAAGTTTTCTTTGGAGAAAATGGACAGCTATTGTGTCATACTTAGGACAATCTGATAGAATCACAATATTAATATGCTACAGCTCTTTGTCATTTCTGTGAAAACAGACAAATGGATGTAATATAACTCAAGAATTATTCCAAAAAAAAAAAAGCCTTGTGCAGCATTCTGCAAAATAAATGAATAATTCTCAGCAAAATCTGCAATAAATAACTTCATCATCCATCAAAGAACTTTTCTTATTAGAACAAAATTTTGATTGTTCTTTGGCAATAAATTCATGCATTTTCAGTGTTTGAAGGCCTGCACAAAAAGTTTCTTCTCTAGATTATGATACAGTTTGCAGTGTGGTTCAATCAGTTGATAGCCACTGCTTGTAGATAAAATCATCTATGAAATTTTTATTTCAAATTTCTTCTATATATAAAACAAAATGCTCCATCAAATTGCTACAAGTTGAGCAGTCACCCAAGTAGAAACTAGACATTGCTTCATTGCATATATCAACAGCTATGCATTGGTGGTAATCTGTTAAATGATATTGTTCATCTTGAGTCAGAGTGCCAAGATGATCCCCACAAATCATCAGATTCATATTTTGATGTATTGTACAAACACAGACACAGTGTGTTCCAGCAGCATGTGCTAGGATATATTTTTTTGGTTTGAGCTCAGCAAATTTTGAAAAGCTAATTTTGCTTGGATATTTTGATTTAAATAATTGGTATGTCTCTTTCAGGTTACAGAGTACAAGATACTTTTGTTCCTGAACTCTTCTACCATTCTTTAAAACTGTCTTATAGTCAGTTTTTCCATCAAATATTAATTTCAATGTATCACTTTTTCAGATCAAAACTTAACAAACCCCAAAATAAGGTTATTTATTTTCCACTGAATTGGTCAACATTTAACCGCAAATAACATAAATTCCGTTGATTTTATTACCATAGGTGTTACATGAATATTTACCAGCATTCAAGAAGCTTTCTAGAGATATACAACTTGACCATATTGGAAGATGTGAAAATGTTAGCATATCATGGCAAATACCAAAATCTGCCATTTTGAATTTGGCCCAACTCAGTAAAACCCTTGTAGCCCAGGTCACAATCAAAACTCCACCACAAAATTTGTATATATCTTTCCATAAGGCAGACAAATTTATTGTCAAATTTTAAAAAAAATTAAAGATATGCTTTCTGAGAAATCAAAGGTCAAATGTCAAGATCAAATTATCTTATTGGACCTTTAAACAAAAAAATAAATAGATCACCTTTTAGATCTATCTAATTATTTTCAAATGGCAGATAATTTAGCTATGTAGGTGAAAAAGCAACTGAGATATTGATATTTAAACTTTGTGACTATTTTCCAAAATTCACCTTTTTTTTTGTCAAAGGTCATATCTTAGGAACCCTTTGACCTAGAGATATAAAATAGGTACCATTCAATTCATATCATGAAGCTCTATAAATGTACCAGATTTGAAAAAAAATTGTGTTAGTGATGGTCAAACTCTTGTTGATTTGACATGGAATAAGGAATTTCTCTTATAACAATTCTGGAGCATCATACATTGGAATTAAGGTGACAAACATGGTTTATTGAAGTAAATCATGATACCTAATGATTAAATTAATTTTTTAAAATGAAAAAGTTTTCTTGAAGCTTTCATTTTGGCTTTAATTGAAAGCTAAACGATTAAATTTACTATTTCCATTAAGCAAAATACTCTGGTGTATTTTAAACAGAAATTATATTGATTGGAATCAATTTTCATTTTTTAGTCAGTAACAATGACAAAGTTGTCCATTTTTGAGACAGTTGTAAACACAAGTTACTTCTTGGCTTTAAAAATCTTGCAAAAATAAAATATACTTTCTGAAATTTTATTTGAGGCATATTAGCTGATTTAAAATATAATTAATCTGATTTGAAACAAATATTTACTCTAAGTTTAAAATATTGCAGAAATGCATTTTTTAACTTGACAGTAGCTGAGTTTTTAACCTGACACTAAGTGATTTGACATGTTGACATTCTGATGTCAGATCTAATATTGTTCTATGGAGACTTTATCTGCATAATTTAAGAAATTATGTGAGCATCTTTCTCATATAATTTTTAAGTACTCAGTAATCTTAAAAATTTAGGAAAATATTCTCCATAATCTAATATTTTATTAAATTTTAGAAATGTTTACTTTAAATTTTCTATAGTCATTATCCTTATTTTCTGATAGTGTCATATATAGTCGCCTGTACTTAAAAAAAAAGTGGACATAAAAATTCAAAATTCTTTTAAAAATATTGGTGTTTGATGATTTGTATTAAGCTTTTTCATTTATGATTAGTAAATATAGTTTTCACTTAATAATAATATCATCTAAAAGGGTGAAATAAAAAAAACTTAATATAAATTTTTCTAATTAAAATTTAAAAAAATAAAAACAATTCTTGTAAAAATTCATTATACATCAAAAAAATTTTCTCAAGACAATAGTCTTTTTAATATATCTTATTTATAAAAGCAATTAAAAACTTTTCTAATTAAATAATGTCATAGTTTTATTGCATATTTAATTTTATGATTCAGAGCAGATTTTTTGGTAAATAGTGTTTTTGTTTAACAAAAACAAATTGATGATTTAAATTCTTCAAGGAGTCCTGTTTTTAACTAACATAAATATGAAGAGGCTGTAATTTTAATTTCTCAAAATTTCATAAAATTAAGTAAGTGGATGTAACAGATTTAAAAAAAAATATTTTTAGCAAAGTTTTCTAAAAAAAAAATTTTAAATCATTTTATTGATTTGTGAATAAGTACTGAAAATTTCATTAAAATCTGACAATTATTTGACTTTTGTAAGAATTTCCAAAACAATGTATATTTTTACCACAAAAAAGATGTTAAGTTTCCCATAAAAATCTTTGGTCTTTGCAAGAAAAAAAATATTTTTAACAAAAGTTTCCAATGAGCTAGAAAAGATTAAAAAATTTAATAAAATAATTAAAAAATACTTTGGCCTTTCCACTTAATAATAACAAACATTTTAATGATAATGTTATGGGGTCTACCCTTTTCGGATATAATGGACTCGTCCTGCTGCCATAAAATAGCCACAGTCAGGCAGAGAAGATGAGTCGTACATGAGTCGTACAAGAGTCGCCTGTGAGTGTCGGATAGAGTGAAGTAACCTCTTGTAGAAGTCAGTTACAAGCACATAGACTCTAAGGAAGTCCTACTTCGAGACTGTATATATCTATCTGTATTTGCTACTAACTGTGTTCTTGGATTTTACTAACAGCATTACCTTTTGTATTTTGTGTAAATACGTTTAATTTCTTAGCTTAAATACTTGCGTTTGTCATTTATTGGATACCTATTTTTCACGCGGGATCCACAACAGATAAAACATTGTTTTTATCAAGTTTGGAGCCTTTTTTCATAATGGTATGCTCTTTTTTAGAAAATTTTTGGGGTACCTAATTTTCATAATAAATATAGTAGAGTGTTTATTGGAGTTTACATATAGACCTTCCTAACAAGTATGAGAGATCATTAATTAGAAATTAATAGAGCTTTATTAGAATTCTGGATTTATTGTCAATGTGACACTGAGGAGCTTGTTAATTTTAATGCCACAAAAACGAAACTACTCTTTTAATCATTTTACCTTCCATCTAGATGACAGATGCTTACTTCCAAGAGACTGACTCATAGTGTTTTCTTGGAACTAACATTTTCAGCTGATATGAAGTTGAAAGAGTTATTGAATCAATTGCTAAGTCTTCAGCTAAGAAAGTTGGTTCACTATGTCATACTACATAATTTTTCAATCACGGCCTTGGTGTTTACCTCAGGGACCATCTCCCACTGGCTAGAGTGTTGTCTCTCAAATCGCCAGACTATTTGTACTTGTGTCTCTGGCTATCTCTTCTCAATGCTGTAAGCTATCTCTTTTTCCTTTATCACTCTCCATCCTCTCAAGACTGCAGAATAATTGATAGCATTTCTGACAGCATAGACAAGGCTCTCTTTCTCTCCAACCGTTGGTTCACATATTAGTGTTTGGCGAATTTAATGTCCATCATACAAAGTGGCTTAAGAATGCTACTACTGATCTTGCAGGCATTCAAATACTTAATTTTTCAGTCTCTCAATCCCTCACGCAGATAGTTGACTTCCCCACACATTTTGCCTACACCCAGGATGGTAAGGCCTCTCTTCTGGATCTGTGTTTTACCTCCATCCCCGAGTCTTGTAGCGCCTCGCAGCTCTGCCCTCTCGGTAACTCTGATCACGCTGTAGTGTCGGTTAACATCTCCTTCAACTCCACCCCCTGCAAAGAACCTCCTACCTCTAGAACCTTGTTCTGCTATCAACGAGCTGACTGAGACTCGTTCCATGATTTCCTTCGCAATGTCCCCTGGGATGTTGTCTTTACGCTCCCCATTCAAGAATATGCTTCTGAGGTCTCCTCCTGGGTCAAAGCTGGAATCGACGCTTTCATCCTCTCAAGGAAATTTAAGGTCAAATCGCGCTTCTCCCCCTGGTTTTCTGCTGCTTGCTCATCCACCATTGCTCATAGGAACCACTTCTTCCACCTCTATCGTGGCGATATGTCTAACTGCAATAGACGTCTCTTTGCCTCTGCCTGTAATGAGTGTAGGCGTGTCCTCAATGAAGCTAAGTCACTATTTGCTGCTCGAATGAAGGAACGTATTGCTTCTCGCAAATTCGGCTCCAAGGATTATTGGTGTCTGTGCAAGAGTGTACTAAACAGTAGCAAATACCTCCTTTGTTCAATCAGTTTGAGGTCCTGACCTCCACTGCCGACAAGGCTGAACGCTTTGCATGGAAATTTTCTTTCAATTCAAAGCTCGACTTCCATCTTAGAATTGAGGTCCTATTGAGCGACTTGCACATAACCCTGTCATTGGTATTGGGCATTATCTCTAATTTAGACCCCCACAAGGCTAGTGGTGGAGATGGGATACCAGCCATTGTCTTGATGAAATGTGCGCCTGAACTGGTGCCTGCCCTCTCCAAATTATACAACTAGTGCCTCAGGGAATCTTGTTTTCCGGACTGCTGGAAGTCCTCATCGATTATTCCTGTCTTTAAGAACTCTGGCACCCTCTAACCCTTCTAATTACCGTCCTATCAGTCTCCTTCCCCTCTTCGGCAAAGTCTTCAAAGCTTTAATCAATGCCGAAGTGGTTAACCACCTTACATCCCATAATCTGTTCTCTGTGCTTTGCCCGATCTACAGCTGATGTGCTTATGGCCATCACTGAAATTGTCTAACAAGCTCTTCAGAATAACAGAGAAGCTTGTGCCGTGGCCCTAGACATCTCCAAAGCGTTTGATAGGGTTTGGCATACTGGCCTTCTTCGCAAGCTCCAGGGTTATGGTATTACAGGTTTGACTTAATACCATCATTTGTCTAACCACGAATTGAAGGTTGTTCTCAACGGATTCTCCTCCAGCTCTTATCCCACGAATGCAGGTGTTCCCCAAGCTTCTATCCTAGGCCCTACTCTGTTCCTTATCTTCATCAACGATCTTACAGACGCCATTGATTCCCAAGTACGCATCTACACAGATGACACTACAATTTACTCCTGCCTCAAAAACAAATCTAGTGTCGCTGACAAAACTAAACTGGCTGTTCATCTCAAAAAGGACCTCCAATCTGTTGTGAACTACGGCAGTAATTGGCTGGTTAACTTTAACGCCTCCAAAACAAAACTGCTCTCTATTAATCACCACAGAGATCCTTCCCTGGCCCCCATTAGAATGTCTGATGCTCAACTTCCTGAGAGCACCTCCCGCGGCTGCTCGATCTCACCTTGTCTACTGACCTGAGATGGAACAAATACATTGAGTCAATTGCTTCATCTACCGCAAGGAAAGTTGGCTCCCTGTGCTGTTCCAGGAAATTTTTCTCCCCGGAATCGATCCTTCAAATCTACAAATCAACCATTTGCCCTTGCATGGAGTATTGCTGCCATATATAGTCTGGAGCCCCTACTGTTTGCCTAGGGGTTCTTGATAAGATCCAGAGACAGATATGCAATATAATTGGCCCTGATCTGGCATCTCGTCTGCAGTTGCTCTCTCACAGACGCGTTGTCGCCTCTCTCTGTCTTTTTTACAAATACTTTCATGGTAATTGCTCCGATAAGCTGCTTTCGCTGATTCCCAGACTTCACGAATTCAAGCGTCCTATGAGGCTGGCACCCTGCTCTCACCCTTTCACTGTTGAAACTGTTAAATGTAGCCACCTCTTCTACTCCAATAGCTCCATATCTTGCACCTCTCATCTGTAGAACTCCCTTCCCTATTCCTGTTTCCCAGATAGCTATAATCTCCAACTATTCAAATGTAATGTCAATCGACATCTCCAATTGCCTTGATCTATCCACTATCCTTCTCCTCATCCTTTCCTCTATCATTCCTACCAGCTCTCGCTCCAAATCCTCTATAACCCCTTGCGTGCTAGTGGCTTCCCGCCTTGCTAGGGGTGAAATGCTTAAAAAAAAATTATAAGTCTACCATCCCTCTTTCTTGATAAAATCCAAAGAAGAATCTGCACTGTTATTGGTCCTGACCTGGCATCATGTCTGCAGTCATTTTTCTACTGCTGTAACATAGCTTCCCTGTGCCTTTTCTATAAATACTTTCATGGGATCTAGATTTTATGAATTTAAGTGCAAGGTCTCATCATTGAAATGGCTAAGATGTAACCATAAATTCTATGTGATCAGTTTCTTATATTGTACTTCTCACTTGTGGACTCACTACCAGATTCTTGCTTCCCAGTCAACTTTGATCTTTAAAAGTTTAAATGCAATGTCAAATATTATCTTCTGTGTTCTTGATTCCTCTTCTTTTATTGTTCTTTCTCCTTAATAGTAGTTTTTCTCATATTCTCTGACACTCAGTAACCCCTTGCATCCTAGTGACTTTATTGCCTTGTTTGGGGTGAAATAATTAAAAAGAAATTCGCAATAGAGTTTCTTCAGAATTCAAAGATATTGGTATTTAGGAAGTTGTGATTAGATATATTATTTTTGGAACTTTTTTCTCATCAAGAAAAATTAATAATTGAGTTTTCCTTTAGATTTTATTTTTAATGTTTATTTTTAAGCTATATATCTGGCAGAAATCACAATTATAAACATAAGCATTTTTATATCACACAATCAAAAGAGAAAAAAAATCTATATTTCAAATTTTCTCAGTAATACTGATTGTATAATTAGATCTTTCCAAAATAAGCAAAAAATAGTTTAGATTTTACAATAGATTATGCTAAAATATTTAAATAAAATATTGTACTTGTAGATAATTAATGCTTGCATTTATTAATGCAACTTCATAGTGTTCTCAAATTAAACAATTATAATAATAATAATTGCCCTTATGATAGCCCAGGCGTAGATCCGATAGTTTTTGAACTTAATTGACTGGAAGTGTTAATATGTACTCATTTCGTATTAGTGAATTCAGATGGGCTACAGTAAGTACTTGTTCACTATCACAGATATGCTTTTCAGTTACATACTGACCTTAGTCAATTGGGCATGTTTCCTTAGTTTTAACAGATTGTACATTTCTTTTTGTGAGTAGTGGGGAGCAATATGGCTGGATGTTGAGAGGGTTTTTTTTCTTTTAAATTAAAGATGAGGCAGTCAAAGTAGAGTTACAGCTAGAAAGCTCGCTCATTCATAGACCATCTGAAGAGACTGAGTTACTCTACCTGAAGGTATTTCCACCTGAACCCCACCTGCAAGGTTATGCACTGCTTCAAACAAGATCTACAGCTATACAAATGAGAGATGAAATAAGATGTGAAATGCCAAAAGTAAAAGCCAAATCATCAAACAAAAAAAAAACAAAAAAAGATAAGGAAATGGAAAAAACACCCTTTCATGGCCAAAGCTGATTGCAAGCACAAGACACTGATGTTGAGAGATACAGAGCAATACATTTTAGCTGCCTAAAATCACAACCATCTGAAAAGATCCTACCAGACATATATTTGAACAAATCAGACAGATCCAAAATATTGCTTTTGTACAAATGTTGAGGAAAGTGCTAACCATCTAATATCTAGATGAATGAATTTAAATGTAGATATAATCGGGTATGGAAATATCTGCATTTGAAGATATGCCACCATTATAGCATTCTCTATGCAGAAAAATGTTATAAATATATAAATACAAATTGCTACCAGTGTGAGGTGACAATGCTCTGGGATTTCACCATACATGCCCAACTGCACTATACAAACCAAGAAACTAGATATAATAAGAAGACTTATACAAACATAAAGGCTATCTCATAGATGAGGCCATCCCAAATGTTAAAAAGATTTCAACAAAAGAATTTGACAAATTATGAAAATACAAAAATGCAGCAAAGTGGCATATCAATGCAGCTGCTATTTCAATACTAATACTAAGAGCACCAGAAATTATTAAAAAGAATAACAATACATACATGAAAAAATCCAAGGAAACCCATCTCTGTCTCAGATACAAGAGATTGTGCATCGCACATGTACTCAAAAATGTTCTCTCAATGTAATATATGCGATAACTTTCTAAAAAAAAAACTTCTTTTACCACAAATTGCAGGTAAAAGATTTTACCGGCCAGCAAATCAAGAAAAATGGAAATAATAATAATAATAATAATAATAAAATATGAAAAGCATTGTAGGTTCTATCAACAAAATCAGATATTCCAAACAGACCTTGAAAAGTTTTACAGTGAAATTGTCAAAGCAGTTGGAGAAATCAAAAAGCCACCATTTATTAAAGAAGTACAAAAAATTTTGGGAGAATATTTAGTTCTTTGAATTTAAATATTTAGAGGATAAGCACATTTGACTTGAAATTTGCATAATTTATACTTGAGTGACTGAATGTCACAGGTTCTATACACTTGCTATTAAAAAAGTGAGGTATAGTAGCAAACATTAAATCTGTTTCCTAACCCAAGAAGAAAATGCATGACTTTTATGCTTGTAAAATCTGCAGTAATGTAGCAATATATATAACAAGTAGAGATTATAGATATATACTCTGTTTATATAAGATTATGACATGCAAGCAGGGTGAAAGCAAAGTTTTCTCTATTTATCTGGGTTAAAGGTTCTTATTGATTTTATTGTAGTGATTAGTTTCAGTTACTTGGTAATCAATAATCTACTTTTTCAGCCATGGATTATATACTATTTGCTTGACACCCTGACTTTTCAGTTGAAGAGAAAAAATTATGTTATTAAAAATTGGCTATGTTATATAAAGATCCTTATTAAGAATTGTATCATGCTATGTAAAGTAACATAAAATAGAAAAGAAATTCACAGCATTTAAGACGGCAATCATAGACAAGAAATAAACTGAAAATGGTCAAATGAAAAAGTAAAACATTGGATCTTCATTCATAGTCTCTCAGCAATCATTCTTTTCAATTTAAAATATCTTAATTCAAGTCTTAAAGCTAAAAATTCTATTAAAACAATAGGTTATGAATATTGATTTATATGTTGTTTTTTTTTACTTTCATTTAAGTTTTTTGCATTTTTAACATAGTTGAGAAAGGAAAATATCCATGATTTGATAGCATCACATACAAAATATATGGTATCAGTCTGTAGTATTATATGCAAATGAGAATGACAACATAAATAGAGAGCAGAGGGTGAACAAAGGGTAATTGTCAGTAGACCTGTTTGCTAAACGTAATGTGGAGAACTGTGCTACAATTGATACTACTCAGAGGGAAATAGACAACATAACAATGGCATCGCCGATAGGATCCTTGAATTCACTGGAAGATCCTAAACACATTGAGACACGGATCAGAACTTTTGCAGCATTTGCAAGAGTAAAAAAATTGAGAGATACCAAGATCAAAGGAGGAGAAAACAAGATAACGGATTTATTTCTTGCTACTTCTGGTTGTGAAGTGTTGAAGAAATTTTCAACAATGAGTTACCCGAGTGAATTAGAACAAATGACATTTGAAGAAATTGTCAAAGTTATAAAAAAGAACATAAGACCAAAGAAAAGATTGGTTGTTTCTGAAAGAACAAAGTTTTTAGAGACAAGACAAGCACCAAATGAATCCATTATACAGTACTTACATAGATTAAAAGAATGTGTTAAGTACTGTGAGTTTGAAAAGTTGGGAACTTGGGAAATGACCATTGAAGATGAATTAATTCTGCTCAACCACAAATGAAAAATACTCATGAGAGAGACAAGTACAAATGTCCTGCATTAGGAAAAGTACGCTCAAATTGCAAAAAAAGAGACCATTTTCAGAACATATGCAAATACAAAAAGAAAATAGAAAAAATACCAACCCCCTCCAAAGAAAAGGCTGAAATATTTACTGTGAATACATAAAAAAGAAGAAGAGAAAAAATAATGATAAATGGCCAAATATTTAACATGCAAGTTGATACAGGCAGTGAAGTCATGCTGATACCAAAAAATTTGGGGGCCTAAATTTAAAAAAATCAACATCCAATTAAAGCAATTTGATGGAACAACTATAAAAATAATGGGTACATTTCAAGGCAATTTTGAAATGGATACGCGTTTTGAAATAATTCCCATTACAGTGGTAGAATGCGAAAAAGATCATGGATTACTAGGAAATGATGTGTTAAAAGTGAATACAGCAAAATTAATCAATTCCATAGAAGCACAAAATGAAATTGGAATGTTAAAAGGTTATAAAGCAAGTATTCAACTAAAAGAGAATTATCACCCAAAATATATAGAGTCAAGAAAAGTTCTAATTCATATCCTACCTTTGGTGGTGGCCATGTTAAACGAAATAATACAAGGCATACTAGAAAGAGTGACTCAATGTGGTAGCAATTGGGCATCACCAGTAGTAGCGATAAAGAAACTTGACAGAGATGTGGTGATTACAAAATAGGGGTAAATCACTAGATATGTTCAGACTCTTTTCCGTTGCCAAATATCAAAACTGCGAGCCATGTTTTAGTGAAAATGGAACACTTTGCGAAAATTGATCTCAAGTCAGCTTACAACCAAATAGAAATTGATGAAAAATTCAAGGAAGTAACTACGATAAACACTCCATAGGCTTGCTAAGATGTATGTGTCTACTGTTTGGGGTAAAGACATTGAGTCATATTTTTCAGAAAGCAATTGAAAGAGTCTTATTAGGAAAAATAAAAAATATGATAATTTATCAGGACAATATATGTATAGGGGCAAGAACCAGAGAAGAATTAAAATATAAAACAGAGCAAATTTTAGTGAGGTTGAACAAAGCAGGCATGTCTATAAGCAAAGATAAATGTAGTTTTGACTGCAAGAAGAGATCATATTTAGGATATCAACTATTGAAAGAAAGCATATCACCTGGTGAGAGATTAACAAAGAAAATAACAGAAATAGCTCCTCCAACAAATAAAAAGGAGTTAGAATCCTTTTTAGGGCTGATAAATTTTTATAGTAAATACATTCCAAGATACAGACATAATAGAGCCATTTACAAAATTACGCAAGAAAAATAATGAATTGGACATAAGAGCAAACTATCACTTTTGAACCAGTAAAGAAAATACTGAGGAGCAAACCAATAATAAAAGTTTTTGATCCACAAAAAGAAGTAACATTAACCACAGATGTGAGTGAAAAGGTGATTGCTGTTATCATATCACAAGAAGAACACCCAATCATGTACATATCAAGAAGGTTAATGCCAGCTGAAATTAACTACTTGAATACTGAAAAAGAAGCAGTGATGATTATATGGAGCATGAAAAAGGGAACAAAATTTTTTGGTAGGAAAGAAATTCTTATTAAAATCGGATCACAAACCATGGGAATTCATATTTAACCCAAGAAAAAAATTGCCAAAAGTAACATCATCAAAGATTTTGAGATGGGTGATAAAGATCATGGCATTCGATTTTGACATAATATATGTTAAAGAGAACACTATCCCTTACGTAGATGCATTATCAAGATTACATTTCAAGAATGAAGTTGAAGAAAAACAGGAAAAGGTGGAAGAAATGGACCTTCTTCCTCAAAAGGAACTCAAAATAGAGAGAGCAAGACCCAGTATTAAGCAGAATAGTGGAGAGAATAAGAACTAATGTATAGAGCAATTGTTCGATGGCAGAGCGGACCTTTAAAGAAATGAAGCACGAACTGACAATAGAAAATGACATAATATGCAATGGAGATTTAACTGTAACGTCACAAACATTAAGAAGGGACATATTAAAAGGAGTGCATGATGCTGTACATTGTGGCATAATAGTGATGCAAAAAAGACTAAAGTTACAAGCTTGGTGGCCAGGATATTCAAAAGATGTAGAGGAGTATATTAAGAGATGCCCAAAATGTGCGAAAATAAAAAATTTCAAGCAAAGAAAAATTCACTCATGGCCCAAGGAAGCAGAGCCATGTGTTAGGGTCCACATGGATCATGCAAATATCAAAGATAGGGGATTGTTCTTAGTATTAGTGGATTTGTATTGAGGATGGCCAGAGGTTGTTAGAGCAAAAGACAGAAAAGCCACCACAATAAAGCAAGTACTAAGAATGATATTCTCAAGAAATGGAGTACCCTAGACACTAGTCACAGACAATGCACCTGAATTTTGTGATGAGAATTTATGTGCAAGGTTGAAACAGATAGGATGTATCCCATACAAGACATCACCGTATCATCCACAATCTAATGGCATTGTGGAAAGAATGGTACAAACAGTGAAATTGGGGTTAAAAGCATTCTCAGCACTTAATGAAAGCTTAGAAGCATATTTACCGAAAATGTTTCTCAGTTATAGATCCATTCCACATGCAGGAAGAAAGCTGAGCACTTCAGTATTAATGGGCAGACAAATCAGAGCTCCTATAACTATGTCCTTTTCAACGAAAGAAAAGGTATGGTATAGAGAGAATAAAGAAGCTGAGCCAGAACAAGCAAATTTCCTGATACAAAAAGGACACAACACAGCTATATTAGAGAAAAAGGGACAAAATATAATAGCACATGTGGATCAATTCCAAAGTAGAAATGAATTGGATGATGTGGAAATGGAAGATCAAGAGCAAGAAGAGACAGTCACAAAAATGGAACAGAGCAGAAAATGGAAGAAAGTGAGAGTGAAAAGACAGATGAGAATGAAGAAGAAAATGAAGAAAGACCAAGATCACCATTAAGAAAAAGAAAAGAAAGATAAAAGGAAGAGGAGCACAGTACGAGAGTAATCAGAAATAGTAGTAAAAGAAACAAGGATATCCGGCTTTTTCGGTTCAGGGAGGTGTAGTATTTTATGCAAATGAGAATGACAACATAAATAGAGAGCAGAAGGTGAACAGAGAGCAATCGTCAGTGAACCTGTTTGCTAAACGTAATGTGGAGAACTGTGCTATGATTGATACTACTCAGAGAGAAATAGACAATATAACACAGTTGAAATAAGAGAATGATTTATTAAAATTTAGTTCTTATTAATAATAATTACCAGAGGAACTTGAAATTTATACACCTTGTAGCTTTTGGTTACTTACATTATTCGAATTGTTATCTTCATCGCCATATTTACAAAATTTTGACTGTTGTATACTCTGGCCTTCTTCAGGTGATTGGAATTTTGAACCAAATTCTTTATTTCATCCACCGGAGTAGATTGAATAAAAACAAAAATTGCAGTATAAGCTCTGGTAAAAAATGCAATAATAATAACAGAAAAATTGCAATATGAGCACTGGTAAAAATATGAATGCTGAGACATTGGGTTTATAAGTCCCAAAAATTCATTCTCAAGAACACATGACCCAGTGGATAAAGATATTGGTTAGATCCTGTGACTAGACCTAAAAGAGTTGTGAGTTCAATACCAGGCCACATCAGTGGTGAACCAAAAAAACTTGGAGAGTTGAATTAAAGGGAAATAACTGAGACATCCAGTGGATGAAATAAAGCGTTCAGTTTGAAATTCCAATCACCGGAAGAAGGCTGGAGTGTACAATGGCTGAAATGTTGTGAATATGGCAATGAAGATGAAGATAACAGTCCAAATAATGTAAGTAATCATAATACCTCATCTCAACAAAAATGCTTTTATCAAAAAAAAAATTAAAAAAAAAAAAAAATGAAAAATTTAAGGATTTTTAAAGAAAAAAGTAAAAACTGAACATTTGGTAATAATTTAACTGGAAACACAGCAATCTTTAATAGCAATAATTTTAGCACACTTATTTTTACAGGATATTACAACTTTCTTACACAGATCTGATGTTATTTTTCCAATACATCTTCCATTCTTTTTCTTTATATTGGTTAGAGCTTGGGTTTCATTCCCTAACTTTGTTTCCTATTATCTTCCATAAGTTTTTGATGGAATTTAAGTTTAGACTTTCTACAGGCCATCTCATAACTTCAATATCCTATCCTTAAAAATCTTTTCATTCATTTATGAGTTTGACAGGAAGTATTGTCTTACATAAAAATGGCTAATTGAGAGATGCTTATACAGAAGTGGCAGCATGTTGCTTCACTAAGTTTAGATACATATTAGCATTAAACACCCCATTAATTCTCACAATAAGTCCACCACCTTCAGAAGATAACATCCCCCATACTATGACACTCTCTCCAAACATAAGAGACTTTTTGACACACTTTAGTTTAAGCTTATTGCTTTTACAATGTTGAACAAACTATCTGCTGTTGGAGCCAACTCAAATAAATTTATTTTTATCACTGAAAGGAACTTTAAACCAAACTATATTCAAGTTTAATGTTTTAGTTTCTTTTTTATTTATAAAAGGTTTAGTAAGTGGACAATAAACTTTTAACCCAAATTCATTCAATCATTAGGACATTCACTGTACAACAGCTCAATTTTTTGAGATCAAGTCTGATTTGCTTTAAAAGACTTGATGCAGCGGCAAAGGGATTATTCATGGCAAGTTTTTTGATTAGTCTGTTCTCCCTAAAGATTGTGTGTGTGTGTGTGTGTGTGTGTGTGTGTGTGTGTGTGTGTGTGTGAAACTAAATATTTCGTTTTGACATTCAATTTTAAAAAATCTCAAAATGACATTCTGGTATTGGGCCAGCTTTCTTGAACTTCAGTGCCAGATTTGCCATCTCTCTTCATCTTGATAATTTGTTGAAAGACAACAAAATGACTTTGATATATTTCAACATGTCTGGTAACTGGTTTCAATTTTATTTAAACACTTTCTCTGATAATAAAATGGTTGATTAATGGAAAATTGACAAAGATATTCAATTTTTTCTTTGTGGCAATCATCCTGTTTATATTGTTATAATTTTTTTAAAGGGAAGATTTTTGAAAATTCATTTTTTTTTTATAATCTATACAGAAATATTTTAAAATGTTTTAAAAGTTGGCAAATTTGGAATTTATTTTATTTAGATGATGATCATTTTTTGTCTTGTCAATTTTATGAGTAACTGATCATGCTTTAATGTTATTCATTGTTTAACAAATAGATTTACATATAAGTAAAAATGATTGACATATCAATTGCAAATGTTGATTGTATTCTATATTTCAATAGTAAAACATGTAAGCTGAATAATAGACTGTGAGTCTGGATTATTTACATTTTAAACTTGCTGCTGAATACAATTCAAATCAATATTTTAAATTGACATGAAAAATTTATGTCTAAAATAGAAAATTAAATTTTTTTTTACTTGCATTTAACATGGACCAACTTCTTTACCTGAATATTGTGCATGAATTACACACAATTAAATTTAGATTTTAAAATTTAACCATAAACTTGAACTTTTTGAAAGTTTGTAAGAACCAATATAATTTTTAGTCTGCCATATTTGTCACTTAAGAGTTTTTAAATAGTCTAATATTTTCAAAAATTAATGTTATCAGTTTCCGCAAATCAACAATAATTTAGGACAAAACATTTAATAGTTAATCAAGCCTGAAATAATAAAAACATGAACAAATACAACAAAAATTAAGGAAATTATTTTATTTATCTGAATATCATGATTTTAGACCACTAAAATGAAAAGGCTTATTTTTAAGAAGTTACTTCAATAATCATGCATGTGAAATTTCATGAAAATGATTTGATGTTTCTAAAATTAACCTTTTTTTTAAATTGGTATCTATATATAATTTCTATTTGTACAAGTTGAAAACTTCTTATGACTTTGGGTAGATTTATAGTTATTTCAACACAAATTATTACCATGAGTTTACAGCAAATAAATACTTCATTTCTTGCTATGTTTTCCAAACAGCAGAATTTTCCTTCTGATAAAACTTTATTCTAGCATGTTAGAATAAGATGGAATTTGGTTGAACAAATCTTTTGATACAAAGAAAACTTTTTTTTTAAGTTCATGAGAAGGACATAACATTGTGTAATCAGTAACATGATTCCTCTTCTTGCAAATCTGTAAACAGTCTTTTGATTTCAAACCAAATAATCTGTTATGTATTGATGTCTTGATAAATATGTTAGGGTCAACCCTAAAATAAAAAATATATATATAAAATTAAATGGAATATAACTCCAAACTGAATGAGAGTTATGTACCTTAGCAGATTTCTAATCTCCCAAAATGAGAGTTTGTCTCATTTTTTATTTTGTCTCTTTCTTGAACATGGTGAACTGTCTTATCAGGCATGTTATTTCAGTCCACACTGAATCTAAGTCAACATACATGTATTTGCATTATTAAGTTTATGTCTGTTGTGTGGAGTACATCTATGTTGTTATCATTGTAATTTTTACATTATTAATTGTATTAATTACATACACTTTAAAAGTAACCTTATTTGTCCATGAATGGACATTTTCACATAGCACATGACCCATACTTTATTTGAGTTTGTCATTAGGATTAGTTCACATCCCATAACAGACTGAAGATAAGATCATATCAATATGATTATTTCTATTTAATTCTTCTTGCTACAACTTTTAATTAAAGTGTATAAACATAAAAATAATGGCAAAAATAACCTCTATAAAAATATCTTCTCTAACAAACTTTTTCTGGAAATAATTTGGCTTGAAATTATTTTTACTTTCATCACATGAAAACATTTCTTTCTATCTTCACAAATTTATGAAGGGTGCTGAAAGGTTCTTAATTAAAGATTTTGGAGCTATTTTCTTGTCTTTTATTTTACTCACTGTTTTAGTGTTAAACATAAATATGATCAATTTCTGGGTTGTGATTAACTTGAAATGGTGATTGCTTAGATAGTATTGCCACTTTCTAACTCAACAATAGTGTATACCACTTTTTTAACCACTGAGTGACGCCACTCAGACCACGAGATAGTTCTTGAAAAGAATGCTACAGGTTGTCCAGATTGTCTTATTTTCTCAACTACCAGGGGCACAGAAGAGTCAATTGTTGTGACAGTGGCTTCTGCAATATTGCTTTTTAGATCTTTGAATACTCTGATTGCTGTTAATGGATGTACTTTTTCAGAGTACGAAGGTATCCAGTATACATAATGTGTAAACATCTCCAGTGCTTGTTGAAGATAGGGTAAATTACTTTTAATTGGCAAATTAAGATATGACCTTAGTCATTCTGGATCTGGCTTCATGTTACCTTTACTAACAACATATCTGACTAATTTAATTTGCCTGAAGAAACCTTTATCGTAGTTTAGTGTTGTTATATTTTTCTACTACTGCCATAATCTGCCTTAATATTCCTATCATGGTTGGGCTGGTCATGGCTGCATACAGTTACATTATCTATATAGGTGAAGGTACCTTTTAACTTTTCTTTTAAGATTATTTTGTCTATTATTCTTTTAAAGCTGGCCATGCCATTCATTACACCAAAGGGAAATCTGTAAAATTGGTACAGTCAACCTCCTGCCTTGAATGCAATATAGACTTTGTCACTTGGTTTTATTATGATCTGATGGAAAACACTTCAAAGATCTAGTGTACTATATGTGCCATATTTAGTAATCTCTCTGATCATGTCATTGATAAGTGGTAATCCAGCAGTGGGAATTTATTAATGGTCTGTGAATAGTTGCTAATCATTCTCTTTTTGTGGTTTTCTGAACACATTCCATAGAGAGTGGCTTGGCTCTATTATCCCTTCTCTAAGCATTCTTTTAATCTCATCTTTTGTTTTTATTTTATGTTTATGGGTTTGTATTCAGGTGTTAAATTTGCTAAGAGTAAGGTACGTTAGTCATTGTTAGTTTAAATAATTTTAATGAAGGTTTGTGTCTACCAAATGGTATCTTGACATAAGAGTGTTGTTGAAGGAAATTGTGTCTCAGTATTACACTACAGCAGAGGGTTTTCATTATTAAGAATTTCACTTTACTGCACGAGGCCTCTTTTATTTTTAAGTCAACTAAACATTGTTCAAGTACTTAAGATGATAATGCTATTAGCTATTGCTACTTGGCTAAAGCATGGAAAAATTTTCCAATGGTTTGAATTCACTATATCTCTGTGTTAATAATATCTTCAGTACTACCTGTATCAACCACTGCATCCAGAGGGAGTCCATTGGTCTTGATTTTTATAGTCTCATAAACATGTAACTTCATAATTCATGTAAGCACTAAAATAGTTAACACGAGAAGGAAAAAAGAAAAAGGCAGAGAAATTATATCAAAAATTTTCACATGCTCCAAAAAAAAAGTTATGCAAACCTGTTAAGGAAAGTAAAGGTTTTTGTGATGAGGAATTCCTAAAGATAATACAGGATTTGGTGACTCTTTTGAGGTGTGCATGAAAGATAAATGTTCACCATTATTTCATTTTGTAGATGTTATAAAATAAAATACACCATAACATATCTTGGCTGATTGGCAGGCAAATAAACTAAGATACTCAAGAGTGAGATCCGGATGTGAACGGGACAAGGCCCCGTCACAAAATGACTGTTATCGTCGTTTATCGTATTCCTGACGCACAAGTTCTGGTTGAAAAATAAAATAATATTTTAAAGTGTTTCTATTTTTCGACCAATAAATATGCTTCCCTCCTAATTATACTCATGTTGTTTTACGAGCCTGTTAAGCCATAAAAATAAGAATATTCAATGTTGATGTATTTAAATACATCACTTCATGCACAAAATACAAATGTTTTCTACACTGTACTAAAGAAAAATTAAGTTCAATTTCTTTTTTTACAATGCACTTGCTCTTATTGTCTCAGGCTGCAGGAGGTATTTCAAGTCAATCTTCATAGCCTTGTACCAAACTTGACTGATATAGGTAACTTTACAATTTATTAACAAACACAACATAAATCATCATCATCTATCATTTGCAGATAACACTGCCAACAATCCACAAATGTTATCTCTCACTCTTCTCAAATATCAAGTGTTTCTACATTTTCTATGTGAGAAGCGATAACAAAATGACTTGCTTTTTAAATACACAATTTACATCTAAAATTTGTGAGTAAAATTCTTTTCTTTCCTGCAATGAAGACAGAATCCAACAAAACTGGCCTGATGCTGTAATGCTTAATCTTCTTAATCAAATACTCAGTAGTTCAGAAAGACACTAATATAAATATATTCCAGTGTAAGAAAGTAGAGCAGTTTCAGATATAATTAAGAAAGGCAGGAGCTCAAAAAATTCCAGTGATTTGAACAGATCTATTCATGATATTGTATAGATGAAATATAAACTGAAGAAAAATGGGTGCAAATCTCAACAAAACGTAATGGTAACAAATGCTGAACAATCAGAAATCAGGAATAACTATCAAGGAAAAAGGTGGCATATGAAGAAGAAATTAGGGGAAAGCCTTTGTGTTTTTTCTTTCTTTTTGTTTTTTTAATCAATTTTTCCCAAGCAAAGTGACAATGCCACTAAGAGGTAAGGGGCTCTACTGGGAGTGAAAGAGAAAAAAAACTTTAGAAGGAACTGAAAATCCAATCCTAAACTGGAAACAAGGGATAAACCACTAATCCTGTTCAAAAGATGGGAAGTATAAACTGGACAATAGGTGAATCTATCAACTCTTTTCTTTAAGAGATTCTAATACAAGAGTCAATATTAATTGGGTGTTCATAAGCAATTTCAAATATATACTGAGTAGATAAAAATATTTAAGAGAAAGCATAAAATAAGCCATTATGGCATCAATAAAATTCCATCCAATTCCAACCACATGTGATACATTTAAATTTTAAAGTTGTTTACAACCAAAATGTCATGTGAATATCATTTATAAAAAGTTCATTTATATAATACATACAAAATATGTGATATTTGGAAATATTATCAAAATTAATAATTCTATATAAAAGTGTTTATATAATACATACATACATACATACATATATATATATATATATATATATATATATATATATATATATATATATATAAAAATTAAAAAAAGAAGGTGATCATCAGGCACATGGCAAAATCTACAAGTTGGATTTTAAAACTTTCAAATATGGACAAGTTCATGACCATTTAGTCAGGGGTAAGTAGCAGGAGAGATAGTAGTTCTCATGCTTATACTTGGAAAGTAATTCTGACTTTTTATTCAACAGGGGGAATTCTAAAATGCAGAATATTATCAAGATGGTTTGTAAAACTTTTCTCATTTTAAAACAGGGACTTAGTTCCTTCAAGGAATTGCTTACATTTGTTATGGGCAGTAGCAAATAGGCTCCTGTTATAACAAGAACTGTTCTGCAGGTATAGCTGGAAATAGTGGTTCCTGTGTGCTATGGTGGCCAAGCACATTGGTGTGAACTATGAAGAAGGTATTTCCAAGAAAGGATGAAAGCATCCATGCTGGCTTTGACCCAAGAAGAAACCTCAGTGGCACACTTTTCAGTTGGAAGGTTGAATATGTCAATCCATGGAGCATCATGAAGAAAATCCTGGAATGAGTCCCATTTAGCATACTGGTAATGGAAAGAGGTTTTATGGATAAGGGGTTCCTGTTTAATGAATGCTTGGAAGGAGATATCAATAGCTACAACAGAGTGGTCTGAGTTACCAAGAGAGCAGTATTGCAAAGCTCAGCAAAATCTCAGCAAGAGCTAGGAGAGGAGTTAAGAAATAGATCCAGTAGAGAAGCCTGTTGCTCAATTTGGCTAGAGAAACAAGTAGCGAAGCCCACAATTTGAGCAATGGAAAAATGTAATGTCTGAATACCAGTGACATGTGATGTCCAGTGTTGAGTGACTTGAATTATTTTTTAATCAGTGTTTAGATTTGGTCGTCATTGATGACTACAGGCTTGCTAGATATTTCTCAGTCTTCCAGATGAAAATTTTCACTTCAGAACCTAGCAAACCTCTTATAAACAATACCCTTAGCTAAATCCATAAATGTCACATATCTTTTTTGTTGTTTGTATTGTGCTTCTTTTTTTCCTTTTCAGGAATAAAAGCACATTAAATGACGAAAATGCATCACATTTTCACTTTTCATATAAAAACATTTCAAATTCACACACACATGTTGTATAGAAAGTCAAATTGAAATATCGCCTTACAGAATATGTATATCTATATAATACTAAAACCCTAATCTTGTATGTATGTATGTTCCCAAGATACAGCTTAAATAATACATAATACCCAAACCAATTTAGTAGCATACTGTACCTTGAACCCCTGCCAAGTGCAGTCCCAAATTTCACTAAAATTAGACAAGGGATTCTTGAGCTAGGGCTGCTTTTCTATTTTATGGCATTTTTAACAGGAAATTCAGTATTTGTTTTCAGTACACATTCTTATATCAATCAATGTATATAAACAAATACTGGCATATTATATTCCAACTATTATGTGTGTGAAAAATAATAACTATTCATTCATAATACATTGTAACAACATTATTAAATTAATTTAAATATTCATAACACAACATATATTTATACAATTCACTACACTAGATTAGAACATTGTTTTATAAATAACTACTTGAAAGGTGAAAAGGCTATATGTGTTACATGACTTGATGGAATATGAATAAATAGATCCACACTGATTTGCTATTATTATGCATTTTGAAATAAATCAGGCAAAGAAACAAGTATGTATAATAAAAAATATGCTTATTATTTTGAAAAGACAACACCTGTTTTAAGTTATTACTCCAAATTTTTACACATTGTGTTAACTGTAAAACCCAGTGGAACAATAAAATTTATTTTACCATCTTAAATACAAATTAAATTGTGTAATTAATAGTAAAATTGATAATATTGTTCCCTCATCATTTTGTATCATGAACTGCTTTTAAAAGAAACACAACTGGTTTATAGTAGGTACCTCCAAACTTTCTTTAAAAGAGCATTGCATAATGTAAAAAGGCTCCAAGCTTGATAAAAACAATGTTTTATCATTAAGAGAAAAGACCAAAGTATTTTTTGATTATTTTATTAAATTTTTTAATCCTTTCTAGCATGTTGGAAATTTTGGTTAAAAATCTTGTTTTTCTTGCATTAGTGGGTGGGCCAAACATTAGTATGGGAAATTTAGCATTTTCTATTGCAGTAAAAACATACTGTTTTGAAAATTCTTGAAAAATCAAACAATAGTCAGATTTTAATGAAATTTTCAGGATTTATTCACAAATGAATGAAATATAAAACCAAGATTTTCTAAAAAAAAATATATATATTTAAAAAATAATTTCAGACACATTTTTTTTTTTTTTTACATCTGTTATACCCACTTACTTAATTTTATGATATTTTTAAGAAACTATAATTCCAAGATCTTTGTATTTATATTAGTTAAAAGCAGGAGTCATTGGAGAATTTAAATCAACAATTTGTTTTTGTTAAATAGAAATACTATTTACCAAGAATTTGCCCTGAATCATAAAATAAAAAATGGAATAAATTATGACATTATTTAATCAGAAAAGCTTTTAATTGCTTTTATAAATAAGATTTATTAAGGACACTATTGCCTTAAGAAAATATTTTTCAATGAATAATGAATTTTTACAAGAATTGTTTTCAATTTTTTAAAATTTTAATTAGAAAATTGTATTAAGTTTTAAATCTTTTAAAATTCTGTTTCAGTGGTTTTGATTATATCATTATTAAGTGAAAACTATATTTACTAATCCTAAATGGAAAAGCTTAATACAAATCATCAACCACCAATATTTTAAAAATAATTTTGATTTTTTTTATTAGTATATAAATAAATGTACTGTTTTTGTAAGTATTGGCAACAATATACACAACATTATCAGAAAATAAGGGTGATAACTATAATAAATTTCAAGCCATAATTTCTAAAATTCAATAAACATTAGTTATTGGAGAATATTTTTCCAAATTTTAAAAATTACTGAGTACTTAAAAATTAAGTTTACTTAAAAAATATTTTCCTGTTATATTTGACAAATAAAAACAGTACTAATGTCAGAGAAGAAGTGGGTGTGAACCACTAAAATCTCTAGTGTTTGTGGAAGCAAAGAGTTAAGGCTTTCATTTTATACCAACTGGAAATAGTATTTAGGATGTATACTTTTTAATTTTGAATAACTTGTATTCTGAAAAATTATTTTTTTTATTAAAGAACAAAATACTAAAAACAAAATAAATCACTGCCTTTTTAGAACCTTCAAAAAAATAGTGTGTGTCCCCACCCCATCATGAATGCCTGTGTGAGGAAACCCAGGTGGAGGTGTCTGTGCTATGTGGAATGATTATCACTTTAAGTGGACAATTGTTGTTGACCTGTCAAAAGTTCAGTAATTGTTGATGAATAATGAAAAAAATGGGAGAAAACTAATTAGAGAGAAATAGTTAGAGATGGGGAGAAGGAGGAATGGAGAGGAGGAGGCTATATTCTTATTGTGTCTGTGTCTGTTTTTGTTAGTAGTCCTTTAAAAAAATAAGTAAAAGATACAAAAGATTGCCTGGGTTGTAAAGTTGCTTTCCTTATTTTCAAGTGAAGACATTTTTCCTTGAACAAACTAAAAAGATAAATTGGGAAAGTAAAGCCTTCAACTAAATTCTTCAGATTATGTGTGGAAGTAGAAGTGTCTCTAAACCAGAATGTACATTTGTTAAAGAAAGAATCTAGAATTGATGGAATATTATAAGGCAATTTCATCAAAGTTTCAGCAATAACAGAAAAATAGAACCAAAACCTAACATTTGTATTCTCCCAGTAATAAAATTTATTTGCTTCCTTGATGACTTGATTGAATGACCATCACACATATCTCATTTTTAGGACATTTCTTTTTCATATTTGGAATCCTTGAAGTCATGGATTTTCTTGTATCATAAAGAACTGAAATATTAATAAGCAGAGAAATAGAGTGTAGTCCAGATTTGCTTAAAAGTTGCAATATCTTTTCTTATTAGTGAAAGGAAAATGTTCAACAATCATGTATTTGTGTGTGTGCTTAAGTCAGTCAGTCAAATTGTAGTGAGAGAAATTGAGTGGAGCACTGTTTTCACAATACAGACATACAAACAATTCATACCAATGTTGATAACATGTTTTTATTACAATGGTTAGTACCATGAATTTATATGATAATGAACCTTGTGTTTCCAAAAGACAGCCTTTATAAGAAAAAAAATTTGCTTGGTGCCAAGTGTCAAATTGACAAATAACTTTCCCCAGTTTTAATCAGACATTTTCATGAAACCTTTCATATTTTTTTCTATCCTTAGGTTATATTATTTTTATTAAATTAAGAAAAAAAACAACATTACCCTAATTTTTTAAATCCATTACATATAAAAATTAAATGCTAATTTCTACTTTTTAATATATTTATTGGAAGCTAAAGTAGAGAAATGTAATGCTTGCTCTGAAATCAAAAATGAAATCAGTTTGTGTCCATGCAAATTTTCTTTCAAGCTAGACTCAAAAAATGATCACTGAATAATCTGTTCAATAAAATTTGATTAGCAACATTAAATTTGATTAGCAAAATTTAATTAGCAACATTAAATTGCAATTCACAATTAAATTGCTAAAACAATGATTAATGATGATTCTGAAAGTATTTTTCACTAATGAAAAACTAGTAATCAAGAGTATATTTTTTTTTAGGAAATCACACAAATACATACTGAAAGTAAAACATAAAAGTGACCAGGCATTAAAAAAAATGTGTAGTAAATTCCACTACATATTTTCCATTGTTATAATTCCCTAGCAAAATCTCTTAATTATAATACAAAACTTTTTTTTTTTTTCACATTTGAAAAATATTTTCACTTCCTACTTATACACTGGAGCTTTGACTTTCAATTGTAAAATATTATTTATTTCAGGAACCTTTAAATTTGTCTGAATGTTTTATGAAAGACATAACACTTTACCCAAATTTTTATAAAAGCTTCACCGATTTTTATTTTTAATTGTTCTGGTACAATATTTGCTAATCTAGAATTATGTAATTAACTTAAGAATGCTGTGAATATAAATATGTATTACTTTGTAATGCATAAAACATGTCATGCTATGTTTTTATTCATATTTAAGAGTTTAGATACAATACACATTTCATATTTTGCGTACATAACCTCAAAATATATCCACATAAAATCATATAATTTATGTTTCCTATCTCAACACAAGGTAGGTAAAAAATAACATTGTAAGTTGTAGCTATGATTACAAATATTTTTATAAAAATTAGAAATATTTTACAATAATTTAAATATCTCCATTGGAATATTAGTTTTGGTTTTAACTGCAAGAAATTAGCATATCACATTTAGTTGTAAAAAATAAAAATACTTTTGCTCACTGAAAGCAGGTCTTAAGTCTGTTTTAATGTAAATTTTATCATTCATATTTTTATGATACCATAAATGATGCCAATCAATAGAAAAATTTAAACCCTGTAGTTAGAAAATCTTCCAAAAATGAAATGTCCATCATAAAAATTTAAGATTTGACAAATATCAATTAAGTTAATGATTAATTAATTCAAATCTGAAAAAATATTACTTACTTTTGACTTAAAGTATTTTTGGAAAATACATTTGTTTATAATGAGTATCTGTTACCTGTCAACTCAGTTGAAAGGTCTCATGGGTATTGAGTCAACATTTCTTACCCATATGTAATGATATCACTTAAATTTACAAGTGTCTCATGGGATAGCTGAAGTATGGATGACCAAAAATAAGAAAAAAAACTAATATTGGCCACACACAACAGAAAAATGTATAATTCCAACATTAAAATTGTCATTACAGGTAACATTCTAACACACACACATTTAATGGGAGATTGAATTAATCAACAAACATTAGCCAATGTGCATATTGAAATCACGAAATAAAAACAAAACTGAATATTCAATCCCATGAAACAAGTTGGTCATGACTTCATGCTTTAAAATAAAATAGGTTTATCAGACAGACATCTGTCATCAGTGGCATACCGTGTCATCTCCACTGCTTTTAGAATATATAAACTTCTGGCTTATTCAACTTTGTCTAGATTAAATTAATATCCATTATCACTAGCTGAAAAATTTTATTTTGCTAGACCAACTTTTAATAAAAAAAAAATTGTATGCATTTTAAAAACAAATGTTATGAACAACAGCAGATACCTCTCTATTTCTATCTGAGGAAAGAGAAAAATATTTCTCAAAAAAGATCAAAAAGCAACATCCAATCTCTTACTTTTGCCAAAAAGGTAGTTTTTGTATAGCTGTTAAGAAATAAATATTAGTAAAAATAAAGCTTATTTTTAATAAAATACCTTAAAAAAATTTACATGCTGTGATAATAATGACCCTATCCCATCCTATCTATTTCAATAGTAACCACCCTATATAAAAGGCTGTTTAATTACTAATGATTTAGTTTTGCTGAATAAAGCTTATTAAGTTTCTATTTGGCATTGTTTATTCATTACAATTTATTCAGCAAAACTCTCTAGTCCAATGTAATGATGGTACATGAGATTTACCTGGAGAAATTAACCAGTCAGTTATGTGCCATGCGTGATACACGCTTAGGCAATCATGTATCTTTTGATACATGACTGGCATTGTTTTTCCCCGTAGTAGGTTGCCATTTCTTTCTGCAGTAGACCAGTTGCCTTCCAAAGCTATAGAACCTGGTCAGTCCTATTTACCCATAGCTGGAAGGAGAAGAAGAGGATTCATATTTTTCCCAAGATTATTAGCATGTAATGGATTCGACTGGAATTCGAACTCAGCTCTCTGATTCCTCAACCCAAGCTTCTATCCATTACTCCAACGTCTGATCACAATTTGCCAGATGCTGAGAGGGAGTATCGCCACTGGCAAAGAATCTTTAACAATTTTCTGGAGGATGGTCATGGTGCTACTTGCAATAAACTGCATTACTTAACAAAATTCATATCTGCAAATATTTTTTAATTCTTTTCTGAAGCAACTACCTTCAAGAAGGTTCTGAGAACCCTGGATAGATTATATATCAAGAAAAAGAAAGAAAGAAATGATCTTGAGACATCTGCTTGCTACCAGGTGTCAGCAGCCTCCTGAATCTATTGATAATTTCCTCAAGGAACTCAACGTACTTAGCAAAACCTGTACATTTACAGCTGTCTCAGCTGAGCAGTATTGGATGGAATTGGTGAGAGATGCTTTTGTTACTGGAATGCTATCACTAAACATCCAGAAGCACTTATTGGAACAAGCATGTCTCACCCTCCAGCAAACATACAAATTAGAGCATCAGAGGTGGCTCAACAAAACTCAACATTCTCTACCTTGCTGAATTTTGTTACTATGATAGATAAAAAAACCTATTTCTATCTTGCGGAAAGAAAGGCCACTGGGACAAGATTTGTAAAAACAACAAAAGAAAAGTCTTTGTACTTTGTGCCTTCTTGGACCAATCTAGTTGCTTATTGGATGAACATCATAAAACTAGAGGTCAATGGCCTGCCCCTAAATGCTCTGGTGGATACAGGCAGCTGTGAGAACTTTGTTGATTTGAAAATAGCAAAAGCTAATGGGTGTAAAATCTTTCTATGTGCTAGTGTTCAATGCTGCATTGTCACCTCAAGTACTGGGATTTTGCTATATGAAACTAAAAGTAAAAGGAGTTATCTACAAAAATGTGATATAATATTGGGACACAATTTTCTTTGACAACATTCCCATGTTGAAATACAATTCAGGGGCTTGAGGCACCATTAAAATTACTAAAATTAATATGCCTTACCAAGTTCTCTTTTCTAATATTATACCAGACTGTAAACCTATCACTGTGAAATCAATGTGTTATTCCAAGTGTTGCATAGTCCCCTCATGCTGGAAGGTCTTGGTCACTGTGCCAATTAATACATGTTCGTTCTCTTTCTTTCGTTCGTTTTCGTTCTCTCTCTCTCTCTCTCTCTCAGTTGGTGATTGCTAGTTGGTTTGTGCTCAGAGATGAAAGAACTTCAACACAGGGAATTTTACTTAGCTATTTTATTAACGATGTATACATCTTCTAAATATCCAATGGGGTTGGTCCAGTTCCAGACACAAAAGTCAACACGTCTACATTGTTCAACAATTAAACTCGACCCTTTGAAAACCCTTTCTCTATCATTCTCACACTCATACAGTCAATCAAAATCAATTTATTTATTTTGTCTTGTATCTGATCCCTAAGGTCAAACTGAGGAAGTCAGAGCAGAGTTACACTTTCCCCTAAAATTAATAGCCTGCTAAACTATTATTTAACACAAGGAGGATCAATCGTTCATTAGTACAGAGATCAAATGAATGTTAAAAGAAGGAATTACAGAGCCAAGCAATTCTCCTCAGAGAGCCCAGGTCCTAATCACTACTACAGAAAGCCATAAGAAAAGAATACGTCATTAACTATTCACAAACCATCAACAAATTTACATTACTGGATGCTTACCCTCTACCTTGCATTGATAACATGATTGGCAAAATAGCCAAATATGGGGTATACAATATGGGGTATACAACACTCTTGATCTACAAAGTGCTTATCACCAAGTAGCTATTAAACTTTACAATAGACCATTCATGGCCTTTGAAGTTGGAGGCTGCTTGTATCAGTTTCACAGGATCCCATTTGGTGTAACTAACTAATGGGGTAGCTTGCTTCCAGGGAATCATAGATTAAATAACCGAGAAAAAGGAACTAAAAGGCATGTTTTCCTACATTGATAACATGACAGTGTGTAGACAGGATCTGTACAGACACAACAAAAACCCTAAAACAATTCATATCTGTAAAAAAATATAATTTAACATTGATCCAGGATAAATGCTTCTTCAGACAGAACAAAATTAAATTGCTTGGCTACATTGTCAGTAAGAATTATATGAAACCAGCCCTGGAACATTTAAGACGCCTCTTAAAACTACCGATTCCTGATAACTTATCCTCACTAAAACAGGCACTGGGAATGTTTGCCCACTATGCCCATTGGATTCTGTTATTTTCAGATAAAGCCCAACCTCTCACAAAGATTTTTACTTTTCCTATTCCCTCCCCATGCTATCAGAACATTTAAGGAATTAAAAGAAAACATAAAAAATGCTGCTGTTACTACTATTAAACCCGCTAGTGGTGGAAACAGATGCATCAGACTGCACCATTGCCGCTTCACTAAGACAAGCAGGATGACCTGTAGCATTATTCTCTAGGATGCTTTCACAATTGGAACGGTGACATTCAGCCACCGAAAAAGAAGCCTACACTACTGTAGAATCTCTAAGAAAATGGTGGCATTTCCTACTAGGATGTCATCTCAAATTAATAATGGCTCAAAAGTCAGGGATGTTTATGTTCAACAATAAAGTAACAAGTAAAGTGAAAAATGAGAAACAGATGGAACTTGCCTGTTTCTCATTTGATATAACATAGTGTAGCAAGAAACAAAACACTGCAGTTGACACACTTTTAAGAATGTGCAGTACAATAATCTGCAAAGAAGGCCTCCTTAAACTACACAAAAATCTATGTTACCTAGACATATCAAGAATGCTACATTTGACTCAAATTAGAAACTTACCTTTCTCCATGTAAGGAACTACTGGATAAGCACTAAAACCAAAATTTTATAAACCTGACATGGTATTAAAAGCCACATAACTGTATGAGAGGCTTGTCCTGGATTTCAAGAGGCCACTCCCATCTAAAACTAAAAACAAATATCTTTTAACAATAAATAAATACTCATGCTTTCCATTCACAATCCCCTGTCCTGCTGTCACTGATGTTCACTCTTCTCTCTTCAGATTACCTGCCTGTATTCACTCTGACTGAGGGACTGCCTTTATGTCTCATGAGGTCAGACAGTTTCTATGTAAACATGGAATAACCACTAGTAGGATTATCCCATATAATCTGCAGGGTAATGGTAAATGTGAGAGATATAATGGTGTGATTTTGAAAAACTATACAGTTAGCAGTGGCAAACCATGGGTACTCCATTGACTGTTGAGAAAGCTCAATACTGACTGCCTTACATGCCATGAGATCACTACTATGCACAGTGATGAGTGCCACTCCATACAAAAGATTCTTTTTGTTTCCAAGACAATGCTTCACTGGTATTTCACTGCAATTGTAGCTGTCACAAACAAGGACAGTGCTATTAAAATGCTATGTATGCCAGAATAAACAAGAGCCACTAATAGATAGAGTAGAACTGATAGAAGCTAATCCTCAATATGCCTTAATATGCTACCCAAACGGAAGGTAAGATATGGTCTCCTTTAGAGACCCTGCCCTAGTAGAAAGTCAGATGAACCAGAAATCTTCCAAGAAACCAGTGTACAAGCCCCTGAGACTCTAAGCAATGGATTTGGAGACTACTTACAATATCCTAGCCTTAGGTTTTGAGGTATGAATCAAGTGCTGATGAGCAACTGATGCCACAAAAACAGGTCCACCCTACCATTCATTATACTGACACTGAGGGTGAACTAAGCTACCAGTGAACAGTTGAATCATAACAAAGTGGGACCCTCTGGCACTGAATCTCAGAAATACAACTGCTCTGAGACTTCATCTGAGTCAGAAGAAGAAAACGCAGAAGATCCTGACAAAGTTGAACCACCACAAAAAGCACAAAGGGGCCACAAGATTCCTGGACATCTAAAAGATTAACTGGAGTAGAATGTGATAATGATGAACTTTTCCCATCCTATCCACCTCAATACTAACTGCCCTGTATGAAAGGTTGTTTAATTATTAACAATTCTGTTTTGCTGAGTAAAGCTTCTTAAGTTTATATCTGGCATTGTTCATTAATTACACAAGCAAAAATTCTATTCAATAGTTTTGATATTTCAAGCTACAAGAAATATAATTTTTATATGTGTACTATGTAGTGTTTCTGTACAACAATATTCCCTCTACTCTAGAGAGGGCTTATTTCAAATGAAATTAATTTTCTAATTAAGAAGATTAAATTAAGAATTACACATCTAATTTTATTTATATTTAATTTATTTAAATACTTTTCAGTAAATTTGAGCTATGTGGCTGCTAAAAAGTTAAAGCATTCTGTCAGGTTCTGCAAAGTGCAGAATTTAAGCCAGGGTGATATACTTGTGCAGCTCATTAAGTGTAATTTAAGAAAAAGAAAGCTGACTTTTAAACTAATGCAGTAATAGTAGCAAACATTAAATAAATCATGATCAAAATATGTCCTCAACTTGATATGTTAAAAGGGAAAACAGACTCCACCAGATTGTTTATCATCTAATAATGAAAATCTAATTTTCTTGCAAATAACTTATCTGATATTTTAGCTTTAACAACCAGCCATACAGAATTCTAATCTAGAATCAGGCTTTAAGGGTCACAAAAAGGTAAATCTGAAGAGACTAATTAGTTTTTGCGAAGATAGGCTAGAATCTAATATGATCCACTTATGAAAAGAGTTTCATCTTGATTTAAGGAATACTTTACTCAATGTAAAAGTATATTTTACTATTTGAATTTGTAAACAATTTTGTTGAACTGTCTTTGATTATTTTTTAATTTTGCTTCTAAATACAGCAACATCCAATCTTAACTCACATACACAAAAGCATTTTCAAACAATAAAAGAAGTAAAATATTTTGAAAGACAAAAAAAGAAATAGTTAAAAAAAAGAAAAAGCTTAGTAAACATTAACAAATTCAATCTTTTATTAAGTAAAATAAATGAAGAAAAATGATTTGGTATTTTCACAACCTTCTAAAATTTCTCTACAGATGAAAAGAAATGTTTTGTCATTTTTGTAGGGTGAGAAAGATTAAACAAAAATACATTTTTATTTTAATGAAAAGAAATGTATCTTTCGTTTTAGGTTCAAACATCCACTTTATCATTCCATTAGCTTCAGAACTATCCCATGCCCTTACAAGGGGCAACATTCATAAAATAGATTTGTCACTAAATATGAGGAAATATCAATAAATTCTAAATAGTTTTTAATTTTTTTCAAAATAATTTTTTTTTTTTATAAAAATTATATTTATAGGTATTTTACAATTAAGAAATTTGTCCATGAGGAAAATTGTCTTGATTTAACAGTTTCCAGGACTTTTAATTGAGATTGTTTTTTTAGGATTGAGTGTGACATTTATAAAAATATACATGTCTCAATATATTATCGATATACATGTATTTTCTTTTTGATGTTTGCTTTTCATTCATGTTATATTATGCATTTGGTAATGAGAGAAAGAAATAACAATGATTAGATTTTGAACAACGTTTATTGTTAGTATGTTTTACAAATGTTGAAAAGTGGGTGGAAGGTCTGTTTCAGTGGCCGGTTCGTCAGGATGGTGGTCGGGTGTAAGGGTAGCACTGGGAGTTGGCCTAATTCTTGTGTGGGTTTGGTGTGAGGTCACAGGATATGGTTGATGCATGTTGGCTAATTGGGGTCATGGTGGTAGGCCATTTTCGTTGGTTCTCTGGAACGGGGTGGAGAGATGATGTTCGATTGGCATAGCTGGTGTGCCTGTTCTGTGGAATGGAGACACAGTGATGGCTGCAAAGGAATGCCTTGTACATTTTGGTTATGCTGAGGTGATGGCAGTGGCTTGAAAAATGCTTGTGAGCATTAAGGATAAGTGAAGAATTGGACTTTGCCGATGTGTAGGATGTGAGCATTAGGAGGTGGGAAAAGTTATGAATCTGACTTTGCCGATGTAGAGGATGTGAGTGTTAGGAGTCAGGAGAAGTCATGAATCTGACTTTGCTGATGCACAGGATGCAAGTGTTAAGAGTCAAACTTGAAATGATATCATGTTGGTATTTGCTGAGATTAGTTGGCTACTTGTGTCTGGTATTTGCTGAGATGACAATGTCAAGATGTTATCAACATGAAGCTGGATAGTCGAGGTGGTTAGTCAAGCCTCAAGTGGTAATGGTTGTTGAGAGGTGTGGTCATGTTGAATGGTGGCAGTGAAGGTGATGGCAATGGCATCAGCAGCAGCGCCCTGCATGATGGCCAGTGTCTTGCAAGGCCACAACTGTCCTGGTTGTTCATAGCGACATGCTTTTAAGTGGGTCTGGTAGTCACCAGGGGCATCTCTTTTTCTGGCTGGAATAATCCTGATTGGCCACTGCTGGAGCCCGATTCATGAACTGGACATGATGTGTGGAGCCCAATGTGCAGAAAATGCCTTTTTTTATTTTGTTCTCTGCCTTAGTGGTGTTCACATTCAACAAACATTGAATCAGAAAAAGATCTAATTGTGACAGAGTATAACAGTAAAAAAAAACAAAAAAACTGCCTGTAATATGATGTTATAGCCAATGGAGAAAACTGAAGAGTCTGTGATGTTTTCATATCAAACTTAATGGTGAAATTATTCATTCCAGACAATGTGTTTTTGTTGTTTAATTAAATTAAATCTTTTGATTGTTGATATGGCCATAATACATCAGTTAACACCAAAGATGAAAAAATAGAAAAGAAAATTGATTTGATGAACAAACAAAACTTGTGATTATTTGATAAAACTTGCTGCTTTGTTTATACAAAGACAGAAGTTGAAGAAGCCAAAATTTTACTTTATCAAAATATTGTACATCACTTCAATGAAAGGTCTATATATATATATATATATATATATATATATATATATATATATATATATAATTATATAAATACCATTCACTTTGAGTTACTTATTAATCTAGAAAAATATCTATATAAAATATATTTTAAATAAAAAGCTCTGTAAAAAAACTTATGTTCAATTCAACATTTAAAAAAAGCATTTATTTTTCCCTTTATATTAAATTTTAGTATAAATAATATTTTTGAATATTGTTATTTTTATTCGTTTTCCATTTTGCTGGTTACTCTTAATTTTTTCACTTTCAACTTTAGTCTGATTAATTCCCCTTGATATCACCCACTGTCAATAGTAACATGCAACTTAAGCAAACAGAAATTTTAAAACCATAATAAACGTATTATTGTGTACACTTTAAATTGCTGAAATAAAGAATGAGGGCAAAATTGACAGAAATATTTACAGTAATATTTACATTGAATAGCAAATACTCCCAAATCTTAGGGAGTGTGAAACAAAGTAACTTATTGTTTGTAATATAAAAATAATTTTGGTCAACTTTTTCTATGGTAGTTCTCAATTTAAAAGTTGTCAAATCTGTATAAATATGATGAACTTAATTAAGCTTTCCATTACTAATTGCAGTAAAAAAGATAACTGTCTGATTCCATTACAATTTTATTGATGGACTCTATATTTTAAAGAGCTACTTTAATGAGTAATAACTGCTTGCAATTTGACCTTTTGCTATGAAAAAAAAATGATAACTTCTAAGAATTAACAGTCAGAAGAAATATCATTACTTTAGTAAAAATAACTACTAAAACTTGCATTAAAATGAACAACAAGGATGAAAGGAAAAGAACATCTAAAAAATGTCAATCCCCTCTTTAGTTAATCCTTTTTCAAAATTCTTTCAATTTCAAATACTTTAAGTTGTTATTTATTTATTAGATGACAGCATTTTAAGACAGAATCAAGAATTATAGCTTCTGGTATCATGTAACCTAGTAGAATCTGTTGCATGTTATTTACAGAGGAGATGATCACAGCTAAGCAACCCTCACCAACTTGTTAAGAAATACCACGAAATATGGTACCTCAAGGAGTAATAAACTGAGGGATAATTTACTTTATGACAACAAATTACCAATAAATAAGAACAAAGAAAACGACAATATCATTTAAAAGAGAGTGGAACAATATGTGGATTTTTCCCTTATCAAATGATAAAGTGTTCACTCTAATAAATAGAAAATAAGTCATTAAAATATAGCCTTGAAAATTAAAAAGTCACAAAATAAATACAAATTTTTCTGGCAGATTTTTTGGCCTTCTCAATTTTTCCCATCATCATTTGCTCATATGTAACAATAAATGCAGAACAATAAATTTGGAGGAAAAAAAAAAGCTATAGCCATATCAGCCGAAGATAAAAAGTTTTAATAGATTGAAAAATTCCTCTGATAAGATTATCTGTTGACTTGAACCATTGCTGACTATATTCAACAAGCACCCAGTAAAAAAATGAATTTGTCAAAATGTGCTTGCTATATTGACTTTCTAACCATAGAGACTATATTGAGTGTTCTTGAATACAATATAAAAGTAAAAATATGAAAAATTCTTTTTGTCTCGTGGTTCATCATTCTGATCACTAATTGCCACATTATTATCCAAATCTAAAGTTACAAAAGAAAGAAGAATTGTTGTGATGAAAGAACAAAGAAAAAACACTTCTTTTCCAAAAATTCAAACAAGAAACATCTTCATCTCTGGTCCCTTTTTTTAGAGCTTAGTGAACAACTTTCAATATTATATAATATAGATTTAAAAGAAGGCTTCATGTTTTTTTATAAGTTCACAAGCGCAAACACATTTGTACAATCATTGTTGCAAATCTAGTCCAAAGTTCAAAATTGATAAACTTTTGATATATTTTACTAACAGCTAGTATTGCTCTTTAATAAAGATAGACTTATATTTTCATGTTATTAGGTCTACTATTTTAATTTTGGCATAATGTCCATGCTGCAATAATGCAAGAGTGTAGCTGTCAATGATGGCTAAAGAAATCGTCTGAATCAACCAGGTGATTTCTTATGGCTTGTCATAAAGCTGAGTTGTCATAGAATCAATTTGGCGAACCAGTTTAGGGACCATTAATGTCAGATGTCTTGGCCACAACCAGCACAAAATTTGTATATGTTGGAAACTGAGCTATATTTAACTAATTTTCACTCTTTCTTGTTAGGGAGTGCACCTATGTAAAATGGCTGATAAGATCAGGTTGCCATTTGCAAAGAAGTTGCAGCAGATGGCATCCCACATAAGTGACTTGTCACCTATAAATGAAAAATCAAATTATCTTGATATGGCATCTACTATTTCACCAGTTGAGACCCATAGCTCCAGCAGGGACTGCATCTAAAGACCTCTTGACTGTGCCATTGAGGTTAGTGTGCCACAATAGATGGTCAGCACTGAAATAGCATGACAATGGGTGGAGAGAGAATTGGTTGATAGTGGACCTGCAGTGGTCATGATGATGTTTGCACATGCAATGTCAAAGATACATGGTGATGATGCATGTCAAGAGTACTTTCAAAGCTTGATGAGTAAATTATGCCGATTTTTGTAAATATAGACATCAATACACAATATTATCCGAAAATAAGAGCAATGACTATTGTAAATGTAAAGCCAAATTACCTAAAATTCAATAAAAGCATTAGATTACGGAAAATATATTTTCCTAGATTTTTAAGATTACTGGGTAATTAAAAATCATATTAAAAAGGCACTTACATTATATTCCTTAAGTAAATTTTACAGATATATCCACCATAGAAAAAAATTAGACAAACTTCCCTCTGCCAGTATACTGATAAACTATTTACTAATCATAAATGGAAAAGCTCACTGCAGTTCAACAAACCCCAGTATTTTAAAAAGAATTTTGAATTTTTTATGTGCATATAGTGTTGATTTCTGTAAATACTGACATCTATACACAACATTATCTGCAAATAAGAGAGGTACATAGAGTAAATTTAAAATTTATTGGTAGTTTAGGCGATATAAAGTCAAAGTATCTAAAATTCATTAAAATATTAGAAGCTTAAGATATTTAACAGTTTTAAATATTACTGGGTAGTTTAAAATAAATTGTATAAAAAATAGGGTTTATGTATTCATCATGTAATTTTTCCAGTAGTTGTTACCCTTAGTTAAATTTCCCAAACAATAAATCACTCAACAACAATAACCCATCTTCAAAAAGATGTTTTTAAACTAAAATATTAACAAAAATATTTTAAACTAATAGTAAGTAATAATTTAATTGTTTTAATTTAGATTCAATCAAACTTTAAATCAACCAATTTTTTGTCAAATAATATTTCAGAAAAGTATTTTTTTTATTTTTGAAAGATGTTTTAATAAAGATAATTATGCTGACAGATCTATCAATATAGACAAATTTATAGATTTTATGAAAAATCATGTATGTACATTTTTAGCGAATTTTTGGAGATACCTAGATCAATTTAGACTCGGACAAGTTAATAAGTCTACTAGTTCGGTGGTAGGCGGGTGGCGAACTCTGCCTGAAGTCGGCAGTTCCGTCCAGTTGCATCATAGAGATAACAGATGTTTTTCGTGGAGAATCAAACAAGCGGCTCATGTCGTCGACCAGTGGAAGAAGTAATGCTGTTTTAGTTTTAACTTTTGTCAGTCGTTTATCAATTTATTTAACCACTTCCTTATGTTAAAAAAAAAGTTAAAGCTTTATTAAAAGTGTCAGTGTTTCCAATTCTGTATTATTGGCAATACAAAATTGAAAACAATGACACTTTTTTTTTTTTTTTAAGTTTTTATGTTTTCTTCGTTTTTTAATTACAAGTGTTAAATGTTTTAGGTTTGTTACTAAAAAGGAAAATTTGGATCATCTCAGTTTAAAACCGAACCATAATCTTTTTCCAAACCTTTAAGTTTTCTTTCTTTTTTTTGTCATGTAAAACCGTATGGGAAAAACAAATGTTTAGTTAGTACTACAACGTTTGACACAATGTCACTCCAAAATTCTAACATAAAATCTTGGGAGGACAAAAAACAAATATCTATGAAAATTGAAGGTTAATCAAAAAAGAAATGCTTTTTAGCCTAAAAATAAATTTTAGGAATTACATTTTCTTTTGGAGTCACTTGGACTTACAAAAAAATAAAAATCAATTTCAGTTTACTTTGAGAATAATTTTTTAAACTCTAATTTTCTGGTGAAAAAACTTTTATTTTTTTTTTGTTTGAAGATGAAAATTTTGTGACGAAAAAAATTATATAATTAAAAATAAATTTTATAGTGTGTCAGTGTACTGTACAGACTGGAGTTTGAGCTGACAAAATGCAAACAAAAGAAAATAATATGAAATAAATTTAAAAAATTGCTTCTAGTTTTAAATGAAAATGAGAAACTTAAATTTAAAACCTTTTCGTTTCAATAAAGATTGATTGTTCTCACGTTGTTTTACTTTTTTTTCAGTTTAACAATAAAAAATGAAAGCCTAGAAAAAGGAGAACAACGCAATGAATGTATTTTTTTTATTATTTTTAATAAAATAATTTATTTCATGCTAATTTACAAAAAAAATTTCATTGAAAGAAAATAGTTGCTTTTTTAACGTGCGTTGATTTTTGAAAATCGTTACAAATAACAACAAAAATGCAATTTTGTTTTTATTCAGTTTAAAAAAAGTAATGTTAAATAATTTGATGGATATAGAGACTAGTAGAGCCATACATTTTTATGAAAATTTACTTTTAAAAATGACTTTTGTAAATTTGTATTTCTTACTTCCTACCGAAGAAGAGAAACTTTTGTTTTGGATCCGACAAATGAAGAAATGTGAATAGATTGGTAAAAAAAAAAAAAAAATGAGACTGCGTGAAAGTTTAACGTTCTTAAAAAATAAAAATGAAACAAAAAAATAAAAAGTATTTTACGAGATCAAAAATTTCAATTCAATTCGTTCATAGACAACATCAAAAACATTTTTGATGACGAGAAACATTTTCATTTATTCACAATTAAATATTTTTTTGAAAAATGTAAAAAAAAAAATCAAACAAAATAAGACAAAAATAAAACAAAAACTTTTTGTTACTATGGATGTCCAATCGAGCTGGAATCAGAATTCCATCGTTCTGCTCATAAGTAATTAGAATTATTTGTTATCTGTGATAAAACAAAATTGGGTATTTAAAAAGAGGGACAGTTCCGTTTGATTCCTTCTCCCCATTAAAAGTTGATATTTAGTAAAAAAATATGACCAAACCGGATGCTAGATAAGAAAACAAACTTTATCCACACTTTTAAAGACTAAACAAAAAAACATTGATCTTCCAAATTTCAGTTTTTTGACAGAAATTATTTTTAAACTTAATGAAAAGCCAAATATTGTAACTTCTATTGACGAGTAAAATCAACTTACAAAAACAAAACAAGTGATTATAATTTTTGTGATTTAAAAAAAAAAATTAAATACATTTATATGATTATTCTGTGCATCCATAGATAACACCATTCAGCCATTGTGTTTTCATGCTTGAGGCGATCGCAACAAAAGTTGTCACTTTTTGTTTTTTTTCTTTTCTTCATTTTTGTGACATAGCTGAAACGCAGCACAAAAATATCCGAATTACACTGTTTAATATAATCTGAGAGTTGTAAAAATCATTTACAGTCGATAAGAAATATGAAGTAAACAAGGAAAGCGATTCAGGCAAAAGAAAACAAAGTTTTTTTAAAAAAAAAAAAACTTACTCAGAAGACCGCTGGCTCTGTGTTATGTCCGCATTGTGAATGATGTGAATGAATGGAGGAAAAAGAGACAGTATGACGTCACACACACGCACTCGCACGCACACATCTACACACGTACAATTATTTAGTCACCCATATACATACACAGAACTTGCAGCTAGATTGAAGAACGTGTTGCGTGACGACAATTTTTTAAACATACTTCCTTAAAATATGTGCTGATCATTTTTTTCGTATTATCAGAAAAAAAAAACAACAAACTGTCCCATTCACTCTCTACACGACTTTTTGTTTAATGTTGATGAATTTTTAAATTAAAATTTTGTCATCAAATTCTAACAATATCGCCTTAAAAGGTGTGAAAAAGAGCTGTTTTGGTTTAAATTCTAACTGTTTTATGTTCTTCCTAATCAAATCTTTTGTTGTGCATCCCACTACCTCTATGTACAGAGAGGAAACATTAAAAAAAAAAAAAAAAAAAAAATAGATGAATAAATTTACAGTACATGGGAAAATAATGACCCATAAGAAATATTTACAATTTAGATCTTTGATATTTTTTTGTATTACCTTTTTTTGTTTGTTCAAAATCTGTCAACTCGTTGATTCTCTCACTCTCCTCAAGTACTTTTTTTTAAAAGTCTGCTGATCAACCCTCAATTGTGATGCATTGTGAGATAACATTTGAATGTTTGGGCGAATTTTCAAATGTTAGAACTAAAAGAAATCTACTTCACCTTTACGACCTAATGAGATACAGCAATAAAAGAAACAAGTTTACAGAACAATTTATTTCCAAATGAAATAGATCTCAAATAAAAACATACAGTGTTAAAGCACATGCAACATAGTTTGTTATTTGCTTACAAGTGTTCACTATGTTATAAAATAAAATAAGACATATCTCGGCTGATTTTGAGGCGAATGAAGAGAACAGTAACCAGCGAGTAAATTCAAGCTCTCCCAGCTGGTATTTCAACCTTGAGTCGTTCCTTCTTGAGTTCTGTCTCCAAATCACACTAACTGCCCGTTCTTGCCATCAACCGTGAACGTCCCTCGAAGAACTAATATTTATTTGTATTAAAAATACAAAATGTGGCACATGGCCAAAGAGGGGGATGGGGAATGACGGTCTTCTTCTGTCTTTAATCTAAAACTTAGCTAGTCACAGACACTGACCCAAACATGCCAACAATAATCCAATCACCAAAACATCACATTCACTCCTACCTTTCTTACTACGTCCACCATAATACCTCACTTTCTCTATGACGTCCTAAATAGTCCCCTTATATACAAATATTGTTCATGGGGGAAGGGTCATAAAAATAACAACTTTTAAAATCCCCAAATGAATATTTACAAAATGAAATAATTATTTACAATAAACTAAACAAAACTGAGTTAGTAATAAAACCCCCCATAAACTATGAATGTGGCAGAAATATCAGTTAACCGGACGAAATCGATGCGGGACTAAAAAAAATGAGTACACATTCAAACCATCAAGCATTCACACAAACACTCACTCATTCATACACAACAACAAATACGAAAACACACACACGAAACGAAAGGCGCCTCGCATCCACCAGAAAACTGACATCACTAACCACCTAACGAGGGAGGGGATGGGGAGTTAAACAAAAGTAAAAAAAAATAGGGACAGAAATAAAAGGGACCAATGAGCTTACATACCCTAGCTAAGTTAAACGGGAAAAAAAATAGGAAAACTAAATATTCAACAACAAAAACCTAGTCTAGCCTAATATCGGGGTGGGTTGCCTCTGTTCAACCCTGTTAGGACAATATTCTGTGCCTAACCGACATCTAAATGCCACTCTAGGTCAGCCCCCTTTCACTCTACACATTCGCGCAAGATTCACCCACCTTTTGCCGAATTCTGATGATGGGAGCCGCCGCCTTTCCGTCCTAATCTTGACTTTAAGCTGATGCCTAAAGTACAAGATCAGTTGGGAAGAGGTGAACTTCTCGCCTTCATAGAATCCCTTCTGTCGCGTCGTCCAAATCACGACTCGCATAACCCCTAGTAAGCAACAGAACACATAGTGTTCAGCCTTCGTCAATTGCGATACCACATTGCTACAAACAGAACTGGCTTCCAGGACAAAAAAACTTTCCCTGCAGCATGCGAACCATGAGGCCTTCAACAAACTTGCACAACGGCACTACCGCCTTGCACTGAAAAAGGCGTGACCAACGGTCTCGACATTCCCAGTACAGCGACGACAGTTTGGATATTTCTCCAAGCCTGCTGAACAAAGTCTTTTGCCGACCCAGAGGGTCCCGCGAATCATCAGCCAGGTGAGTGATGCCTCATCGTTATTGAGACATTTCAACCCAGGCGCCCAAGGCCATATCGAGCGAGCCTCCTGCTTCGTAAGACCGAGCTCGTCGATCAGACCATCTTGAACGGACCCCTAACTAACACTCGATATAATGCCTTACGAGACAACGCTTGGGCGTCGGAGAGGCCATCCGACGTCCGCAAGAGGAGTTTCAAAGCACGACGACATTCACGGTAGAAGGAGCACTCGCCACGAGGAGTACGGCCGGCCTCCTCCTCGCACGAGTGCACACTTCTCAGGGATGGGAAATGTTTACGGACATCTTCTTTCCAAAAGGTGCCCACCTCATCCAAACCGCGACATTCGGTCTAGAAAGGTAATGCGTAGCATATATTGACGAATCTCAATGCTAGGCATCCCCAGACCGCCCTCAGAGGGATGAAGGCAACAGATCTCGCGACATACCATATGGGCCTTGCCTCTCCACAAGAAAGAGAACAAGGCCTTGACTAATGATATTAGTCGGGCATACGGGAGTGGAAGCACAGAAAGACGGTAGAGGAGGATCGGATAGATGTGAACCACAAACTTCCGCCCTTCCCTTCAGGGAAAGTCTCCTCCGAGACCACAGGCTCGCCGCGGCCTCGGCCCGCCCTTGTACCTCCGACCAATTCTTTTCCAACTGGAGATCAGGACCGAACCAGACGCCGAGTATCTTGATCGGCCCATCCGTCCAGAGGAAAGGTCCGGGAAGAGAAACTCCCTTCCACGCACCCAACCGCAAGCCCACAGACTTATCGCGGTTGATTTTGGCCCCTGTCACCATCTCATACCCACTGATCTGCTTACTGACTTCGTTAATCTCGGCTCTGCTCGACACAAGAACCGAAACGTCGTCAGCATAGGCAGAATACCTGGCCGAGGTGGAAGCACCAGGTAGCGAAATACCGCGTAGGACCGGATTCGCCTTTAACTTGCGAAGGAAAGGCTCCAACGCAAGAACGTAAAGCAGAGGCGATAGCGGACAACCTTGACGAATGGAGCGAGACAATACAAAAGGCTTCGATCTTACCCCATTCACTTCCACCAGCGCACCGGGGGTCGCATACAAGAGTCGGATCCAGGAGCGAAAGTCGGCTCCGAAACCGGCCGCCGAAAGGACAGCCTCCAGAAATCGATGGTCAACTCTATCGAAGGCCTTGGACTGATTTAAATTGATCAGCGCGGCTTCACTGTCGACTTGTTCTAAGATCAAGCGTACCATATGAAGGTTATCCTGAATAGTCCTGCCCTTCACAGCACAAGTCTGTTCAGGGCCAATCAGACTAGACAGGACAAGCTGCAAACGGTTGGCTAAGATCTTCGCCAAAATCTTTAAGTCAGTGTTTAACATCGTTAAAGGGCGAAAGTTCCCTAACCCATCCCCACCGTCCTTGTCCTTACGCAGCAACTTGATGACACCCCTGGTGAAGCGTTGAGGTAAAGACCCTGCCTCATCCAGTGGTTGTACATCAGTTCCAGCAAAGGAACAAAAACGTGCGACAACCTCAAGTAAACTTCGTAGGGAAGACCATCTAATCCCGGAGATTTATCCAGGCCAACCTGCTTCAGCGCTTCCCAGATTTCCGACCCTGTTATGGGACCCTCGCACCTAGCCACTTCAGCTGCCGAGAGGCAGGGAAAGTCAGCTAAATAGGCGTCGAACTGAGCAGAGCTCAGACCGGGCTCCCTGGTGAAAAGCTCCTGAAAATAATCTCGAAAGACCTCACATATGCCCGCGTTTGTAGTCACGGTCCGCTTATCCGGTAATGTGACGCACGCTATATGTCGCCTGGCCGCGTTTCGATTTTCCTCTACACGCAGTTCAGCGGCCATATTCGTTGCCTCAGAAGACATTCTTTTTAACCTAGCCCTAACTACCAGAGCTTGATCCTTCTTGATAAGCAAGGAGGCCAACTCTGCCTTAGCTAAGACTATGTCCCCACTAACACGGGATTTCACGGCCCGATCAACTTTTTTTCTTCTAAAGCCGTTTGCGCCGCTAATTTATCTAGAATTGAGCCGACGACTAAAGTCGGCAGCAAACGTTCGAATCTTAGATTTTAAATTGCCCCACCAGGCATTTCCCACAACCGCACCCGTCAATTCCCTCTGGATCGTTAGTAGCAGCTGGTCCCGGAAACCCTGATCACTGAAAAGCGAACAGTTCAATTTCCAGTAACCAGCCAACCTAACCTTAGGCTTTATCTAAGTTTACACGGACCCGGACAAGCCTATGATCCGTATAAACTATATAATGGAAACTTGGACACCCTAAGAGCCCTACATCGACTCTCCTAACTAAGACTCGGTCCAGGTAGCTCGCAAGCGAGCCAGGAGCCGAGCTGCCACTAGTTGTCCAAGTCCATACTACCTCCCGAGGGTGTTCATTCCGGAACTTATCGACGAGATCAAACCCATCGATAAAGTCCCGAAATGGTTTCACATCCGGGTTTTTAGTACCTTTTTGTGCCCTATACGACCTATATCGGAGTCAAGGACGGCATTCCAATCCCCGCTAAAACTACCCGACGAGACGTCGTCAAGAACGGCGCGATCTGCCGAAACAAAAGCAGGCCGCTCGGAATGGATATTGGGCGCATAAACCCCAATGAGACGAAGAACCTTATCCTTTATGGTAACATCCAGCACGCAAAGCCTGCCCGCCGGATCCGCGAAGACAAGGGTACATGCAGCCTTCAAAGACCTGCTCACTAGCCAAGAGACACCCCTCGAACAACCATCAAAACAAGCTGAATAAAGGGCGAACCCTTAGACAGTATGTCCTCATGATCATGAGAAGAAAACCGGGTCTCTTGTACACAACATATATTCACCCCGAGGCGCTGAAGGTCACGAGAGAGCCTCGCCCTGCGAGACTCGGACCTCAGGCCCCGGGCATTCAAACTAGCTAACCAGAGAGCCATTGTGAAACCGATTAGGGTTGCCCTTCAGGATAGAACATGGCTGGGGTGAGGACACCCACAGCTTGTCCCATTGAGCCAGACACCATCTCAGTATCGAGCGTGTCATCCTGGGACAAGCCGCCGATGTCCGCAGGATAGGTTAATTTAAGGGCTCTATATAGGGATGGGTGAACATAAACAGGGACCCTCCCTTTACAATTTTTGTTTTCATCCAAATTTTCCTCAAGAAGGACGACAGCTGGGGCGCCCACTTTCAAGGATGATTTTGCCTCCTCTACCATGCCCCCCAGATCTCCCGCGTACCCAGGCCAGTTCTTATGACGGTAAGTTGGTTTTTGCCTTGTGGAAATTTTCCGGCACCTCCACATCCACACCCTTGATGTGCCGGAAATTCCACAAGACTTTCAAGGACTTCAGGTTCTTCGTTTGACCGAAGACCCTTTCCGCCTGCTCCCGGGATACGCGGCAGACGTCTTCCCTGTGAGATATGGTGGCTTGATTTTTTTTTTTTTTTTTTCTGTGACAACTTGCGAATCTGGGCTCCTTACCCTTTTCTTTTGTGGAGACTGGATAGGAGTTGAGATGGGTGTGATGTTTGGAGTAGTAGAGGGTGTCATGCCCGAAGGCGTCCTCACAGGTGAAGGTTTTGATGAGTGAAAGATTTCGTCGGAGAGTTCGACAGAGATTTAGGTGGAGGAGGTTTCACAAAAGGTTTTTCTTGGATGAAGTAGGGGAAGACAGGGCAGAGGTAGAGGGGCCGGTGCCCCCAGCGATTTTTGGTTTTTATCCCGCTTAGCATCCAACTGTTCTTTTTTAACTTTTTAAATCTAGGATCTTTTCCAGCTCGGCTCATTAGCTTTTTTGGGTATCGCTGGCGTTTTTTTCATAGGACGCCGAGGCGTCGCCCTCAGAGCTGACAGAGGAATGGGGCTGTGGGTGACTTTGTCCCTGGTGTCATGTTGGGACTGAGGAACCGCTGTTTGGGTCTTCCCCTTGCCCCCTAACTACGAGGCGCCATTCCCCCTCGTCCTTCTCCTTATCCACACTTGTGGCAGGCGTTGGTCTCGGGGGTAATGAGGGTTTGGGACCCAACCGAGGGACTTTTGCCCATCGGTCCGCCTCGCAGCTAGGCCCATTACAGGCGCCGCGGATTTTTCCTTATCGGCCAAGGGGGGATTTTGGTCACCTGCGACCGGAACTCCAGGGGCCTTCTTCCCTGGGCAGGAGGAGGAAAGGTGACCAGTCTCTCCACACCTCCAGCAAGTCGGACGCCTACCAGTCACTATGACCGGCATTTTCCGGTCGCCTAACACCAAACAGTTGGGGACGGACTTGAAGGCGTTCTGGTCAAGCATAATATCGAAAGTCCATCCCCGTTCAGATTGTCGGAGAGAGCCCCTAAAATCTGGCCGTACTGCATAAAAAAATGCAGCCAGGAGCTCTCCCGAAATTTGAGGAGGAACCTCGAAAACAGCCACCCTGGTCCGCCTGCGGCCTTCATATTCAGTTCTTATTATAAAATCCTTCGTGATTAATTCTTTTTTTTTGCCATGGCCAGGCAATCTTCCGGTGTGGGCAGCAGAATGTCCCACATGAAAAAACCCGTACCCTTAATAACTCTTTGGGGTTTTATCCCCAGGGACAAAAGTGATTTGATCACAGTGTCTTTTTTGTGGAGCGACAAATCTTTCGGGTTTTTTTGTCGACCACAAAAACAGTCACCATTCTCTTTGAGAACATATCGAGTTCCCGGACATCATCGACGAACCCATCTTTATTAACAAGATGGGCGTAACTTTTCGCCTTATCCAGGAAATCCGCCATGTTCAGAATACAACTAGGGGGACTTCCAGCAAGAGGGCAACTCCTCTTTCGTCTTATTTTGCGTCTCTTTAGGCACTTGGTCTGGTTTTAGAAGCATCTGCTTTTTTGGAGATGCTCTTGTCTGTTTTTGGGCTTCCGTCAGCCCGCTTTTCAGTTTTCTTAGAGTGGTCGGCTTTATTTGCCGAACCAAACAGGTCTTTTTTCACATTGGCCTGACTATTGCCGTCGGCCATGTTGTAAAAAAAAATGAAACTACCACCTGCGGGTTTTCAAATTCTTCACAATCACGGGGAGGGAGTTGGGGAAAATATAAAAATATAAAATAAATAAAGAAAGCCTGGATAACCCAGGAAATAAAAAATGATAAACAGAAAAAAAAACAAACGGAAAGAAAATAAACAGGTAAGTCTTTTTTAAACAAACAAAAAAAAGATAAAAAATGGCGCCCGAAGGCAGCCGAAAATAAAAGAAACCAAAAACTTCCCTCTTTTCACAAAAACTTTCAAATGTACTAAGAAAAGAATAAAAAAAGATAAAGTTTTGCGGCTGACGCCGCTAAAGAAAATGAATTAAAAGAAAAATAAACTAGTCAAACGTAAACAAAAAAGGAGAAAAAAGCGACTGAAGTCGCTAAAAAAATAAAAAAATTAAACAAAAAGGTTCTTTTTTTTTTTCTTTTGTCTAAACTGTTCCGCTTTTTTTTTTTTAAAACTGATAGAAAATAAACAAAAATAAAAAAAAGCAGTCGTCCGGTAAGACTTTGTCAAACCGGACTAAAAAAGGAAAAAATGAGGGCCAAGCCCAAAAACAAATTAAAAACAAACAAAAGAAATAGAAAAATTAAAAAAGAATGAAACTAAAACAATAACTTATCAGGCAAACGTCCGGTGTTTCAAAAAAAGGGTTCTTCCAAGTCGTTAAGTAAATCAAATTTTTTCGCTGACCAGCAGTACAAAAAAAAAAAAAAGCAAACAAAACAGAAGTCAAAAAACCAGTCCAACCCTGGTCGTTCAAAACAACACCCGTCCCTCGAAGAACTCCCCGACTCGGAAAAAAGTAGTTGTTTTTATAGTTGTTCATATACCCATAATCCCTTGCGTCTTCACGTGATCCCATAATTCATTGCGTCCATGTTCCATAATGCATTGCATCGTTATTGCATAAAAATGCGATGCCAGTCCCCCTTCATTCTTTTACGTTATCTGGCCGAGGATGGATTACTGCAGAGCGGTAAGTGCTTTTTTTCTCTCCTTCATTTCAACTGCAGTAGCTTTACATGCTAAGCAAATACGGGCTCTTTTTTGGCGGGGACAAGGCAAGTCGCGACCAGTTGTGCTCGTCCCAGGTTCTGTCTCATGTCCGCGACAGATTTACAGGCAAATACTCAAGAGCGAGAACCGGATGTGGACGGGACAAGGCCCCGTCACAAAATGACCATTATCTTTCTTTACAAATGTTTCCGACACACGTGTTCCGGTCGAAAAATAAAATAATATTTAAAGTGCTCTATTTTTCGTCCAATAAAAATGCTTCCCTCCTAATTATACTCGCTTCATTTCTCGAGCCTGTTAAGCCATAAAAATCGCTATAAAAAGGGGTAACACGGAAGTTCAACAGGCAGTCTACAGGTGGCCACAAGGGAGACCGGTCACGTTTAGCAGCTGTCAGCAGGAGAGCGTCAACCACCGTCAACATGTGTTTTTACTATGAGATATCGACCTAGATCCGAAAAGCCGGCTTATGAACTTTACCACACCAAGGTAGCTGTCCTAAACCCTTACGTTCCTGTTGAAATAAACCACGTAAATCTATTTCTACTGTTGTCGTATTTCTTTCTTTAACCATACGCTTGTCTATAACACTGGTGTCAGAAGCGTACAGCAAGAAAATATAATGACTACACGAACTTCACCCGAGCCGAACTATTTACTCTCATCAAGGAACAGAAAACACTACTATTCAACTTGAAAAACAGGACCAACACAGCCTTCCGAAGCCACAATACAGGAAATTCAAGCCGACATAAACGACATGCTGACTGCCCTAAAAACTACTTCAACACCTCCCACCGCTCAAACAAACGGCGATTACAGCAATGATGCGCCAACAAACTATACGCGACACATTGAAGCTAGAAAAAACTTTTCACCCTGGACACGACGTGAACCGATTCATCACAGCCCTAAACAAAGCATACACTATCCACGTCACGCCAGAACTCAGCACCTATCCCAGCCTGGAATGCGAATTTTCAAGTCTGCTAAAAATTTACTGGACCAAAAGTATTTTTCAGCAAATGGTTGACTCAAAAAATCTTATATCCACCTTCGAACAACTGAAGGAATACTTATTAAAGCCCACGGAAGCCAGATGACTAACTTCCAACACCTCAGTCAAGCCTGGGACCTGGAACTGCGAGACGGCGAAAAATTAACAGACTTCGCGGGTCGACTCGAAAACACCCTTAGAAGGCAGCCGTCCACATAAAAAACAAATACAAAAAGACACAAAATACTGACTTAACAGTCGATGGACTTATTTCCATCATCGGCGCTATGCTAATGAGCGAAAAGGTGAAAATCTGGAACTCAAATCTCTACCCACATCTCGTCAAGACAATGGACAACCACTATTCAGCCATTGGCATAGCCTCCAAGCTCAAATATACCTTGATCGCGGTGTAAAATCCAACGACACAACTTCGCACGACACTTTGTATTTCACACAGAAACCACAGCGGTCAAACCAAAGAAACCATTCCACTCCGACCCAGCAAAATTTTGAGGTTAGAAGACGGGCCTCACCAACCCTCCCGAACATGGCCACCATCCGACACGCAGAAAACATCAGCACACACCACGAATCAGCGTGTGCAAGAACTACCTCAGAGGTCGCCCCTGCCACCATGGACGCAACTGCATATATCGTCACCACCTCGCACTCGGGCACAGGCCCATATCGCCGCAACGAATGATAATATACAAGCCATAAATGATGTGGAACAGGATTTTCCCTTTGGGCAGGACGAGATGTGATGCCTCGTTCGCCATGCCCCTATGTCAGCCATCACAACTTCAACTTTCAAGGACTCGCTCACCATTCACCGCTCGTCCAATGCTAGACTCTGGATGCTCCACCTGCATCGTACCAAGATCTCGGTTACCTAGAGAAGCCAAGAAACTCATGACCCGCTCCGACGTTGTAGTAAAAGGAAGCAACGGCAGCACCACCGCCCTCGGCGAAATGACTTGCGACATCACCATCGGCAGCCAAGACTCACCCACATTCAAAAAGGTTAACGTGCTGGTAACTACCCAAACCACACCAATCCTGATCGGCCAAAATATCCTATGTCACAACACGTTCGATTCCTATCTTATCGACAACCAAAATGCGACTATAGTATTCAGACGCACACTTTCCTCAGGATATACAACACACACAGCCGCAATCATATCACCGTCATCGTCAACCAACGATCCAGCATATGGTGCCCAAGCTGACATCATCCAAAACCAGCCTACTATGGAACTACAGCCCAACATCCAGACACTGGATCAAAAGCTAACCTGGCTAAAACATAACACGGGACTATCGCTACCAAACCACCCGAACCGAGACGAACTAGAGGCCACTGCAAACTTACTCATTCGCTACGCTGACATTATCGGCACAGAAAGCAGCAGCAAAGGCACATTCATCCGACCCATCCGCATACCAATCAACGGCCAGTCTCGCAGCCAGAAACAACACCCGATCGCCCAGTCTTTGGAAGCAGACGTAGATACCGAAATTAAGCGTATGGCTGATGAAGGTATTATTGAAAACTGCAGCGACCCCAAAGGCTTCAATAGCCCTGTATTTGCCGTACGCAAGAAAACGGATCGATTCGTGTCGTTGCTAACTTTAAAAGAACTCTCAACAAGGTCTTAGTCGATCTTGACCCTTATCCAATGCCAAGGATCGACCTTTTTTCAACAAAATCGGCAAAGGCAATAGATATTTTACTACCCTTTATCTACGCAGCGGCTACTGGCAAATTGAGATCGACAAGCGAGACCGATAAAAAACAGCATTTACATGGAAGGACCAATGCTATCAATACACGCGCCTGGCCTTCGGCCTTACATCTGCCGGACAAATCTTCTCCCGTTGCATAGCAGAAGCCCTAGCCACGGTCACATCCCGTGACAACATTTCTTCCTATATCGACGACAACCTGGTCCACGCTAGGTCATTTAGGGAGTACATACTTTACCTCGAACAATTTTTTACTGCCCTCCGAAAATTCGGACTCAAGCTGAATCCCGATAAATGTTCCTTCCTCGCATCAGAGGCAAAATTCCTCGGACGCATAGTAAACAGCGAAGGATTCAAGGCTGATCCAGAATATGTTCGTGCCATCCAGGAAATGAAACCCCCAACATCAAAAAAGGAATTACAATGCCTTATCAGCCGTTTAGTGTGGATCAGACAATTCCTAGAGACACGTCTTCACGAACAAATCAGGTCAGATATGTTTTCAAAACTTATGGGTCCCATACACGAACTCAGCAAGGGTAATAAACCGTTTGTCTGGACGCAAAATGCCGACAGAGCCTTCAAAAAAATCAAGGACCGTCTTTCTTCACCACCTGTCATCTCGTTTCCAGATTTCTCCAAACTTTTCACATTCACCACCGACGCCAGTGACGTCGCATGTGGAGCAATCTTAATGCAAGAAGCCGACAACGGGCTCGGGGAACCCACGATAAACTCGGCCTTGTGCCACATACGATCCACGTGGGGGAGCCGTTAAATATAACAGTGCTAAACTGTTCATTACTGTCAAACTCTCTGCCTCGGCAGAGAGGAACCCGAACTGAGGTGTTGGAAGTTAGTCATCTGGCTTCCGTGGGTATTCCTTCAGTTGTTCGAAGGTGGATATGTCCTTTTTTGAGTCAACCATTTGGGCACCTGTGGACTGCCTGTTGAATTCCGTGTGACTCCTTTTAGGGGGGAAGCATTTTTATTGGACGAAAAATAGAGCACTTAAATATTATTTTACTTTTCGACCGTAACACGTGTGTCGGGAACATTTGTAAAGAAGGATAATGGTCATTTTGTGACGGGGCTTTGTCCCGTTTACCTCCGATTCTCGCTCTTGAGTATTTGCCTGTAAATCAGCCGAGATATGTCTTATTTTATTTTATAACATTGGTGAACCTTGTTATTTTTTCCATTCTAACAAGTCAGTAAAACAACTGTACAAGTCAAACAGACTTATTGTTTTCGCTAATAGGCTAAAGTAAAAATTTAAGCCCTCTCTCGCTTTTAAATTTTTCAGTAAAAGAATCGTACAAGTCAAACAGATATTTGTTGTTTAAGAGGATAAAGAGAAAAAAATTCCCACCTCTCATTTCTTAATTTTACGCACTGCCGCAGTAAAATGGACGAATTTAAAAGTGCAATGCTAGAGTTGATGAAACACCAACAGGAACAGCTACTGTTGGAACAGAAATATCAAGAAAGACAAGAGAAATTCCAACGAAAACAAGCAGAATACTAGAAGAAATTTGAGGAGTTGCACCTAGAAATTCAGGTTAGACAACAGAAACTTGAAGAAATGTTTCTTTAAACACAGAATGAGCAAAGGCACTTGTATAATACAGCAATCAAAAGCCAAAATGAGGACAGCGAAAACGCGTTCTCTCAACATGCTATATGGAGTGCTATTGAAAACTTCACGTTTGCAGCAGAAGAAGAAATTACATTCGCTTCGTACTTTAAACGTTACGAGGACGTATAGAATACGAATTGTGCAAGTTGGGCTGACCATAATAGCTAAAAGTATAACTGGCGACACTATTAAGTTTATGGGCGAACTTATAATGAACGTGTCATTCAAAGGTAAAACGTTAAAACTAAAGGCGTATATTATGAAGAATACGAGTAATTTGCTCAGGACTGATTGGTTAGAACAGTTTTAACTTTGGGATATGCCTATTAACTCATTATGTCAAAAAGTCGAAAATGTGACTGATGAAGCAGAAAAGTTGAAAGGTGAACTTAAAAAAAAATTTCCCGACGTTTTCAGTGGATGACAAGGAAAATGCACAAAAATGTTTGCTTAGTTTGAGTTAAAGCCAGACGTAAACCCAGTTTTCAAGAAAAAGCGTAACGTTCCATTTGCCTTGTTAAATCAAATTGACGAGAAGTTGAATCGACTTGAGGAAATGGGAGTTCTGGCAAAAATTGAATATAGTGAATGGGCATCTCCCACAGTTTATATTAAAAAAAGAGCAAAGAAATTCGTGCATGTGCTGACTTCTCTATGGGATTGAATAGCGCCCTAAAGGATCACTATGATTCCCTTTCAAGTCCAGAGGAGATATTCGCTAAGCTCAATGGAAGAAAATATTTTTTGTAAGATTGACTTAAGCGACGCATATTTACAAATACCCGTGGACGAGGAATGCTCGAAGCTCCTTTGCATAAACAGCCACAAGGTTTTATACACATTTTTAATACTTCCGTTCGGAGTTAAAGTCGCCCCTTCCATTTTTCAACAGATCATGGACATGATGTTAAATGGTCTGGAATTTGCGGTGGCCTATCTCGATGATATCCTAATAAAAAGCGAGAACATCGAGGAACACAAATCGCACTTCTGGTAGGTGTGCGTGAGAATCCAGGAATACGGATTCAAATTAAAAGACGATAAGTGTGAGTTTTTCTTAGAGAGGATTGAGTACTTGGGGAAAATAATTGGCAAAGACGGAAAACGTCCCAGATATGACAACAGCAATAAAGAATATGACAGCACCAGAAAATGTATCGGCTCTTCAAAGTTTTTTAGGTATTGCTAATTATTACAACGTTTTTGTTCCAAGAATGCACATTTTGGGAGATCCACTTAATGAATTATTGAGAAAAGATAAAGAGTGGGAATGGACAACCGAATGCCAGGAAGCATTTGAGAAAATAAAGGAGGTCCTTACATCAGATCTGTTCCTGACTCAATACGATCCAAACCTTGACACCTTGACACCACTGTAGCCAGCGATGCTAGCTCCCACGGCATCGGGGCGTGCATTTTACGCAAGTTAAAGGATGGATCGGTAAAGCCAATCGCCCATGCATCTAGGACACTATTACCAGATGAAAGGGGTTACTCGTAAATAGAAAAGGAAGTCTTAGGAATCATTTTTGCGGTGACTAAATTTCATAGATTTATTCATGGAAGGTACTTTTTTGTTGCAGACTGACCATCGTCTACTTCTTACTATCTTTGGATTAAAAAAGGGTCTGCCAACACATACTGCTAATAAACTACAAAGATGGGGAACCATTCTCCCCAATTATAACTACAAAATGGAGTTTCTCCCATACACTAAGATCTGTCAGGGAGACGAGTTGTCTAGATTGATACCTAAGTATGGTGAACTCCTGGAAGACTCAGTCATTGCTGCCATAAGTACAGAGGTCGAAATAAAAAGTATCTTGTTCAATACTGTCAGGGAGCTTCCTATAACAATTGGCTAGATAATAGACAAAGTGTCCGATGATGAGTTCATAAAGGAAGTAAAGGACAAATGAAATAGTAAAGACCAGAATATCTCAGAAGTTTACTCACTCTGTAACGACATACTAATGTACGGAGACAGAGTAGTAATCCCATCTACAATACAGAAAAGAACATTAAAGGAATTCCATGTTGGCCATCCGGGAACTTCAAGAATGAAGAGTCTGATGAAGAATTACGTCTACTGGACCAACATGGACAAGGATATTGAACACACTGTAAGATCGTGCAAAGGGTGTGCTTTGGCTGCTAAAGCATTCCCGATAATATTCAATCCCTGGCCAAAAACTGACCGCCCGTGGTCGTGGATACACACTGATTTTGCTGGCCCACTTGATGGTTTTTACTCCCTTGTAGTAGTTGACAGTTATTCCAAGTGGCCAGAAATACTGAGATGTAATAAGCCGACCGCGGAGGTGACAGTAAAGTTTTTACACGAGCTATTTTCCCGTTTCGGAATTGTTAACTGTATAGTAACAGACAATGCCACACAGTTCACATCCGGTAAATTTAAGGATTTTTGTCAGTCATTCCTGATCGAACATATTACCACGGTGCCATATCACCCAAGAAGTAATGGATAGGCAGAGCGTTTTGTGAACACTTTCAAGAGAGCCCTGAGGAAAGTGAGAGGTACTTCCACCGATACGGCTATACAGCAGTTTTTGCAGGTCTATCGTGTAACCCCTAATAGCAGTACTCCATCTGCCAAGACGCCAGCGGAGGTCATGTTTGCCAGGAAAATAAAATCGGTATCTGACAAATTCCTTCCGAGTGAAACAAAAGTGGGAAATAGGAATAAATTGCTTAAAAAGCGCTTTAATGTCAGTGAAAAATTTTTTTCGTGTATTTGCGAATAATAAAGCTCACTGGGAGATAGGAACAATAAACAGACAAATTGCTAACATGATTTACATGGTTCAGGGGCCGAAGTTTATACACAAACGTCATGTAAACCAAATTAGAAAACGGTATGAAAGCGTAGTCGACAGGAATCCCATAGATGACACTATGGACGTCGTCTTTGACACGTTTGAGGTTCCAATACCGCAATCAGTGCCAGAGCTCAGAAGGCCCAAAAGAAAAAGGAAATTTACGGAACCTTTAGAAATTAACCCTAAAAGAAAAAGATATTGAACATCTTTCATTTCATACCATGTCTATAGAAAAAGGAAAAGAATGAGTAAAAAAGCCATCTCCTCACTTAGGAATTTTTAATTACCAGAAAAGCACAATACGCATTGGATTATTGGAAATTATTGACATTATAATTTACCATTAAACTTATCCAATTTTTCATTATTTAGGAATAATGAATAGAGACCTTAATAAAAAGGAACTGTTGTTAACACGTAAAATGTTTATCGTAAAACTAAAAAAAAAAAAAAAAATGTGAACGTAATTCGTGCACATAGCTTTTTCAAAGTAGTTGTTTCTGATTTTTTTTTTGTGAAAAAGGGTTTATTTGGTTGAATAAAAAGTATTGTGTGGTAATTATAAAAAGTCAAGCTGAAAATGGGGGTGTTGTGGTGTCTAAAGAGTCTATGTTGGATTCTATAAGATTAGTAGGAGAGAAGACCTTTGGGAACAGTCGAATAGATTGAACGCTGGGTTAACTGACACACATTCACTAGTCGTGCAATACTCTTCTGTTGTACTTACTGTTAATATATGATATATCTGCAACATTTGTTTTGTTATTTCTTTAACCATTTACTTGGTCACAACAATTTACAAACATATGTGCATGAATTCAAAAGAATTAAAACGTATTAAAATAGTCTTTCATTGAGTTAAAATCTTTAGATAGTTGATAGTTCAAAGAAAAATATGAGGTTTAGACAAGACTTTTCAAAAGCTGTTTCCACAGAAAAAAAAATCTGCGATTAAAAAAAGGCTCTTATGGTGGTGAAGATGATTCGTCCGAAGTCGCCGACTCGCCGGTAGCAAATATCCACTGACCATTTAAGCTTTTGTTGTTGCAGCTGATTCGTTTGAAGTCGCCGACGTATATTTCTTTCAGCACACTATGAGGTGTAGGAGAAGAAGCTATGAAGCCGTATCGGCTTGGAAACTGTCGCATCTCTCTTTGAAAGTCGAAATCTGTGCGTTTTTATAATAAATGTTCCACGAAAGTAAGCTCGAGAAAAATAGGTTTTAGTTTTCCTCTGATTGGTCAAATATTTTACATGATGATGTTAATTTCTAACAGATAGACACTTTGGATTCTTTTTGGCATGTTTGTAATATTGTCTGTTATTGGGTAGAAAATAATGTTTGGGCGTGTTTTAATATGATGTCTGTTGTATCCTTAAAGAAGGTTACAAACAGACAAAAGTGGTACTCGAGTGAAATGAACAACAACACGGGCGTAGATGAAAGAATGAGAGGTTTATTGTAAAAGAGAATACACTACTGAAAGACAGGGAATCAGTTAGCAAGCTAGTAATTCCCGAAGCAAGAATGTTTACCTTGCCTCCTCGCGAGGCAGTATGTGGCACAAGGCCGTTTTTAATGCGGGGTAAAACCGAACTCGTAGACCCCGTAAAAAAGGGGTCGGGTAGCTGTCTACCACCCCAGACGAGACTCTGCCCTTCGGCATAGCCTCGTCTGGGTTCCTCTCTGCCCGAAGGCAGAGCGCTGGAGACGAATCTACAACTAATTGCTGAAACAAGGTTATTTACCTTACCTCCCCGACATAGCCTTTGGACAGAGAGTTCGAGCAGTACAGTTGGAGACGAATCTCCTACTAATTGCCGAAGCAAAGATATTTGCCAACCGCCCCACGCGGTCAGATGTGGCACAAGGCCAAATTTAACGTGGGGTATCCGAGCCTGTAGGCCCGGGAAAATTCCCCCTTGGACCCCGTAAAAAACGGGGTCGGGTAGCTGTCTACCACCCCAGACGAGACTTTACCCTTCGGCATTGCCTCGTCTGGGTCCCTCTCCGCCCGAAGGCAAAGAGTTCGACTAGCTTAGCTGGAGACAAATCCCCAACTAATTGCCGGGGCAAGGCCCAGGTATATCCTGTGCTCACTATATATATCTACTGATATAGTCAGTCCACATATTCGATAGGGAGTGTGGGACATTCCATTACAACACCTCCTCCGAGTTAATTTTCCGATGAAATTTTGCTCAATACTTCTTCTTTTTGGAGTCAGGACATAACTATTTGACTTTTTTCCGCTTCCTAGTACATTTCCGTCTCACAAGTATCTATGTAGGTATGTAATTGTGTTGAAAATACGGTTTATTTCCTAAAATACCCGCTCCCAGATTGATAAATATTTTATCAATATGTGTAATATGTTTTAAATTTGGTAGGCCAAGTGACATTACTGCCTGATTTCGTTGTGACATTTTTGTATTTGTTGAAAGTGGTTGTGCAGTTCTGTGCCAGTTGAAAATGTATGTTCTGTCGTACTTTTTTTGTTTGAAGATCCAAGTACACTGGTTTTATTCTATCTATAGAGAGAGTGTCTTATTTACCATTTCTAATGATGGTAAAATATTTTTGTTGTCTCTCCACTACATGAAAATGACCTGCGTATATAAGACAGAGGTCTTTTCACCGCATCATTTCGTAAGAATATATATTTACAGTTGAAAAGGCTTTTAAGTTTATTAGAGGTTTCTTACTTATAACCTCGTTGGTGTAAAAACTAGATCATTCATTCTTTGTTTAAAGTCCTCTACAAATTACGTTGTTGGTTTCAAGTGGTTGTTTTTATCACAGAATTGTCGTGTAGTGTTACTGGTGTACCGAAATCCATTTCGTATAGTGCTTATCCTAAATCTTGTTTAATCACATTCCGTATAGCAATTAAAACTAAGTTTTCTAACCAGGTACCAGAACGGATGTTTGCTGTAATTGCTGTTTTAAGTTGCCTATGAAATATCTCAACCAAACCATTAGTACAAGGATGATATGCTGTAGTTGTTATAAGTTTGTAAATTCGTCGAAAGGTGTTGATTAGAATTGTGCTTCGTTGCGAGGTCCGTTGTGATTACTGGGGACAAGAAACAAAAATCTAACCATTCCTGTAAAATATTTTTGTTTATCGAATGTGAAGATAAGTTCTTCAGAGGTACAACGACAGGCCATTTTGTAAATCTATCAATAATAGTCACTGTATAGGAATGCCCATCTGCTTCTGGCAATGGTCCGACTATATCGATATGTGGGTTTGTGAGCCTACCATCTGGTTAGGTAAATTTATCAGGAGGAGATTTCATATGTCTGGTAACTTTGCTTTTTTTGACAGTTTAAACATATCTGAACCCGTCTCTTATGTTTGTTTGCATGTTAGGCGAGATAAAACAATGCTAATTAGTTTTGACCGTAGCTCTACGTCCCGGATGTGAGCGGTTTGTGAAAATGTTAAAAAATCATACGTCTCGGTGAATGCGGAACGTATGATCTTGAGTAACATGTACTTACATCAAACAACAGTGATTTTGTGCACCCCCCCCCAAAAAAAAAACAAGGTGCTCTTTCATCTGTAAAGGGGTTTCTACGTTTACTTTGTCTAATGTATCATCTTTGCGTTGTTTATCTGCAATGAGGTCGACTTGAGATTTTCAGAGTTTACAGAATGTATTGTGAGAGAATATCTGCCACAATATTGTAATGTAACGGATTTCCGGCATAAATTGGGATAATAAATCTGGATATACATAGTCCATTTAGCAGATACGTCTAAGCGTATATTTATCAGAATTCACGTGTAAAATGTACGTGAGGGGTGACGTACGACTTTCGAGCAAATATCCAAAACGTCGTACAGATAAATTAACTGTGAGTAGCTCCCTGGATAAAGAACTATATTTTTGTTGGGTTCTATTCAGTTTTACAGAGAAAAGGGGGATTGGTTTGCATGTACACCATTTTGCTCTTGATGTAAAACTGATCCGATATAATTCGAAAAAGCCTCAGTCGTCAACGTTAGTGTTGAGTTCTCGTCTTTACTAATATATGAAAATTTTGTGAAGTCCGTTAATGTTTTTTGCCTTCATGAAAAGCAGTGAAGTCGTTGTCTTCAAGGGTTATATTTGTATTTTTCTTTTTCTTTTTTTAAAGCAGATTTGTTAGTGGTGTCAAAACTTGGGCGCAACTTTGAATAAATCTTCGGTAGTATTTAATTAGACCAATGAATTTTCGGAGTTTCCGCAGCGATGTTGATTGAGGGAATTGTTACATCACAGCGTCTTTTTCTGGAACGGGTGTAATACGTTGTTAGTCAAAAGTGTGACCAAAGAAAGTTAGTTTTGAAAGCCCAAAATCGCATTTGTTTATATTAATTTTCAGGCCCATATGTGCTAGTCTTTCAAACACTTGCCTTAAATGTTCCTGGTGTTCTTTGAGATCATAGCTAGCAAAAAGAACATCGTCTATGTAGGTGAAGGCAAAAGGTCATCTATGTAGGTGAAGGCAAAAGGTAATCCTCTTAAGACTTCGTCTATCAGTCACTGAAATGTTTGTGCAGCGTTACGTAACCAAAACGGCATGGAGTAGTAATCTATGTTTCCTTCTGCTACTGGAACTTGGTAGTATGCTTTAACCAAATCTAGTTTTGTGAATACTTTGGTTCCTTCTAAACCGTGTATTTATCCGGAACCGTTTAGGGGCTAAGATTCCGGAACCAGAGTGTTCCAAGCTCCAGTTTCTGGTTTTGGGACCATATGTAGTGGAGAAGAATATAACTAATTTAATGATATTAAATTAGTTTTGCAGAGTACAGTGATATCTAGAGAAAGTTTCAGGAGAAAAAAATCTACGCTACAGAAATTGGAAAAGTTGAGTGGGGTAAGTGATTCTTTGTTTACTGGTTTACTCATATTTCTTTTCGTTGTACCAGTCATGAGAAGACTTTGTTTTAAGAAGAAAAAGGCCCAAATAATTATCACTATCGTGTATGACAATACAAACTGGGCAGAAGGTAGCTAAGAAGCATAATGTGGCCTCAGGGTTACCCACCAGAAATGTATGCAGGTACACCTACCCATGCCCGACATGGCACTACAAATACCCCAATATTATGCAACTGTCGACTAGAGAATACTCTGGTAGAGAGTTTGAACTCCTTACTACCAGTTGGATACAGCAACCAGGTACCCTCATAATGAAAAGTTGCAGCCACTGAACAGTCAGATCACCAAAAAGTTAAGACAGTTAAATCATTATGGCCATGAAAGAAAGAATCGGAAAATCATATCCTAAACAGGAAACAAGTGATAAAACTCTACTACTGTTTATTTAACATAGAATGAGTTTTGCTCAGGTGATAGGTTAATGTATCAATTCATTTTAACTTATTCACAGTACAGGAGGCTTGGCCTTTTTATTGAGAAACCATCTCTAGGAAGGTTGTCAAATAAGGCTCTAGACCACTTCCAAGCTAAGGGGGAATTACTTCATTATTAAAGCCTCTCTGAACGTTTTCCCAGTAAAGGAAGTTAAAGGAATATTAATATAAAATTAGATCCCTTAATCATGTTAAAATTAATCAAAATTTAAAGTTTAAATATACATATACGCACAACACAGAAATGAAACACAGAGACACGCTTATATATATATATATATATATATATATATATATATATTAAGACATTTTTATGTTTATACATTCTTTTTATAGATACAGATATTTAAGTAAATGCTCTGTTTATAATAAACAGTATAAAACAACTTTTTTTTTCTTTTTTTTTTGTCGGGGAGAGGGTGTTCCTTTGACTTGTTTTCTTATTATCTTCCTTTATGTAGAAACCCAATATATGAATAGACTTCACAATCTAAAAAGATTCGTCAGTCACCAAAAAAATGACGTTAGTAGTTTAAATGACAATTTTTTCTCATTCCATTTACTCCCCCACTTTTAAATTTTCCCTTCTCCCCAGCTCCAAATCTCCAATATGTAATAGTAATAAAAATTAAGATAAATAAAATCAGAAGAGAAGTAATGGGGTTTTTCATGTAGGTTTGACTCAGGTTTCAAGTCTTTCGGCTACAGTAAAATAGGGGGTGACCAGTAAATTATATTCTGTTAAGTTTTAAATAAGTTGTGATATCTCTTATCAAGGTAACATCAAGTGTAATATTAAATACGCTAATTATCACTTTTTTTATTTTTACCACTGGTTCTAAATTTGAGTTAAACATAATTTTCTATATTGTCTACAAGATTGTTTCTCGCACTTCATTTCAAAGTGAAATGTATCAGAATTTAAACAAATACTTTTAATCATAATTTTTATTAAAATAAAAATGATTTTCAATATAACTTATTCAAAAAATTATATATATATATATATATATATATATATAAATAAAGAGAAAAACATACAGATTAAGAATCCACCATTCTTGCATTTGTAACAGAGAGAGGTTGACGCATATGAATGCACACACGCAAATATAACGTTTATTGATTGAAGATGGAAAACACGATCTTCCGTGAAAGCTACAAACTGTGTCAGCGCTATTAATAGGAAAGAATCTAGAACAATGATATATGAAACTGAGACGGCTGACGAAAATAATATTTTTGATAAAAACATATTGAAGTAAATTGGACCGGGTAGGTAAGATCAGTGTATGATTACCGCTAGCGAAATCTGATCTAAACATAAGTTGTGTCCGCTGAATTTGGTCATCGAAAAGACAATTGAAATGAACATTGAACTAATTAATTTTATCCACTAAGAGATTTGAAATAGATCTGAATTTAAACTTTGCTTATGGCGACACTCGTGTTAAGCGCGTGAACAACCTGGTTTATAACCTTCGATTTGCTATATAAACGCGAGTTTTGCTGATTTGCGGAGACGCCCAAGTTAGACGAGAGTGACGTTGAGAGAGAGAGAGAGAGAGAGAGAGAGAGAGAGACTCTCGTTGCAGTGAGTCGGTCCAGTGGCGAGTCGGAGATAAGGACTTCAAGAAATATCATTGTCGTTGTAGCAGTCGCATTGAAAAGTCGCTGAAACTTAACGTTTGTCACTTACGACAACCAACTGAAAAGCTACACTTCCACGTAGGGCTGGAATTACGAGTCACATATCCTCCCAACTTGATTTGGAACGAGTTAATCACACACACACACCTCTCTCTGTTGGTATAATTGGTAGAGGAGTGGTCCTCTGTTCTTATGTTAATTGCTTTTCTATCCTTTCTGTAAACTCTTTCTACTGTTGTTGTTTTCTTATATAAAAGATATCAATATTTTATCCATTGTTGTTCGGCTTCTGCAGATACTATTTCCTTGTTTGCCACATACTAATTTTCCGTGCCTACATCTCCAATCGACCGTGAACGTATGGACAACACCCCGCTTACTGGATCTAAAAACTAACACAACGTGGGCAGCAGGCGGAACTTGGCCAGTGACCGGTCGAACAATCTACGGGTACTCAGGGAGCGTGCGGCCAGCTACCCTGAGTTCGGTTCAGATTGAGTGGGCGCCTCAACCCAAAGAGGAAGACGCCGGAGGTTGAGGGGCTGAAGAGACGAGTCGTAGACATTTACTTTTTAAAAAAAGTGCTCGATACAACGTAGAGCAAAATATTATAATAATATTTTTATTATAAAATATTTTACATCACTACACAAAAATTTCTATGTTTCGGAACTTAAAAATTGTTCCATTATCAGGCGATGTTGGGTAACTTATGATGAAAATGATTTACTTGTGAAATCAGAAAACAGTTCGGTAGCTTATTTGAGAGTTAAAAAGGAGTGGGGAACAAGATTTCAAAAATTTGTGTGTATGTCTTGGTTAACCAATCAAGAGACGGACCAAAGCTAAAGTAGAAAAGTGAAAAATTAGGTTGGAGGTTTGGGTAGGTTGGTTATTGATTCATGTCTAGATGAATTGATATTTTCAAGGCACGTTAGCATAGATGACATCCGATTACGAATATAAATTTAAGATAAAGTGAAGTTGATGGAGTGGACTCCTTCAGGGTTTCGCTTATTGTTTTGTTTAGCATTGGCTAAGTCTTTTATTGTTTTGGATGTAGTAGCAACAAATTTTATATTAAGTTTAGATGGATTCTTTTTTATTGTAGATGTGATAGAGTTGGTGGGATAATATATATTTTTGATTCATTGCGTTTTTTCAGGAGGGGCTATTTTGGTGGGAAAACATTTTGTGGGCCTTTTGTTTTGCATTTAGTATAAAATAATTAGGATACTGAAGAAGTTTGAAATTGTTTTCAATGCATTTCTCCTCTTTATGTAAATAATCTGGGCTGCATATTCTTAGTGTTCTTAAGTAGAATCTGATGATTATGCTGGATATTATTTTGTTATGATGAGAATAGACATTTATTAGGTCGTTTTTGTTTTTTGTTGGTTGATTTCCAGTGGACACTGAGTTCTAAACTTCTCATCGCGGTGTAGCTTGATATCTTGGAAAGGTAAGGAATTGTGTTCTTCCATTTCATATGCAAAATCTGTTGTGTGTTCAACTTTATTTAGTTGATCTACTACGTCAGGTAAATCAGTATCGCGAGGATATATATAGAGATCATCAATATAATAGAAGTATATTGATTGTATGGGTAAAATATTTTGGAAAAGACCAGATTCGAGAAATTCTAAGATACATGCTCTCCATTGAGAGGCGATTCCATTGGTAATTCAAATTTTGTTTGTAACAATCATTATTAAATGTGAAATATTATCTTAGCTGTTGAGAGAGAGTTTTATTTTTGCTTGTGTTAGATATTTTTAAGGAGATTTAGGCATTTTTCAACTGGGATGTTGATGCAGAGGGATTTTATATCTAGAGTGACCATGCATTTGTCAGTCATGTTCATTTCCTTTAGTTTTTTTCAAATAGGCTTTCCGAGTTCTTTATACATAAATGATTATATGAACACAATAGGGACATTTTACAAAACAGTACCTAAAATGTGTTGGTTACACACCATAATGAGGCTGACCACAATTTTGACATAAAAAATGCTACTCTGATCAAAGAAGAAATAATCTACTATGATGTAAATATCTAGAGAGTGTCTTGATCACAAGGTCATCCACAGTAAATTTGATCACAAAGTCAACCACAGTAAATTTGTGTCCTGGCTCTTATAACATTTTACCATTCCTAGCAGATCTTGTAATATCACAGTGTGCGATACCTACTTACAAAACTTACAAAAGTGATGGAAAGAAAAAGAAAAAGTCTCTAAATGAATTCGTTCGTGCAAATGTGTAGTAGCACCAACACAACAAATTTAGTCTGATGAAGTCCCGAAGGATGAAACATATCACAAGTAAACTTTTCACTCTTTGTCATAAAATTTCCCCAATACTGTTCTTGATATACAAATATATATGTATATCGTTATCTCATATACATACATACATACATACATACATACATATATATATATATATATATATATATATATATATATATATATATATATATATATATATAGGTAGCTCAAACAAATTTTCAGAAATTCCCATGGCAACCATCTCAGATTTTGATGAAATTTTAGTATGTTCTATCCACCTATGAGAAACTGAAAAACCTATAATTTTAGCTTCCTTAACCTCTTACTTAGAGTTATGGTCTTTTGAATTTATTATAATTATCCGATGACTAATCTTGTAAAAAAACGTTGGAATATTTGTTTTACAAGAATTACATGATTCTTAGTTAAAAATTTGAACCGCTCCTTGAAAAAATTAAAATTTTAGACCTTTTTTGAAGGCTTGGCAAGTAGCATAGACAGTTGAATTTAGGGTTTATAATTTACTCGTCTAGATCCATGCTTTATCGTTCATTTATAAAATTAAAAAAAAAACTTATTCAGTGCTAACTCAGTAAACACAGGCCATCAAAAATGATACACTCTGAGAAAGACTTTGCTTTAAACTTTAAACCTTTTTTGACCCTGAGAAATGTTGGTAGAGTGAATTTAATAGGTTCTTACTTTTAGAATATTGCGTCTCAATTAGGGTTTTATTGCTTGACTGATTTTGAAGCCATTCGGGCTACGGATCCCGCTCCAGATTCAAATCAGAAAGTGGTGTAGGTTCCTCTCCAAGCGCTGTCTTATATATAAAAATAGTGACACGTCACCTTTTACTCTTTAAATATGATTTTTTTACTTTATTTATTATACATATTTACCTGTTATGCTGAACAACTTTCATATTTTTAATATTAGCATGAATTTTCAAGTTCCCATGGTTTGCTAAACTTAAATTCATATTTTCTGTGTATTGTTTTCTGTACTAGATAGCATAATTGAAAGATTTATTCAGAAATCTAGATAAAAAGAGGACATCTTTTCTCAAGCAAAATGCAGTCTTTTAGTAAATTTGATATATATCCTCATTTTTAAAATATTTCTTATGTCTTACATTAGGTGAAAAATGTCTGTTGAAATAAATTTTCAAAAATAATTTAGAATTATTTAAAAACATTAATCCTATTTAATAAAAAAATCTTTTATTAAAAAACACAAATGTTGGGAAGCTTTCTTCTAAATGCTATCAAATTATTGTTGTGGTCTAAAATTAGGAACTCATTATTATTAATTATTACTACACATACCACATGGAAACCAGTGTGTGATGTACAATGTACTAATTGATGAGTTGAACAATATCAGAATTACATCAGGATAAGATTTGAGAGAATTTTCCCCTTTTTTAGGTAGTAACCACCTTTGTTACTAACAGTCCTATCGCGAAACCCGAAGAAAGACAACCCTTACAGGAGCTTCGAGACCTAATTCGTTGAAAAATAAAGTCTTTACGTAGAGCAGAATGGCATAGACGAAGGAGGAAAGAAAGGGCGAAGAAACGGATGGCATTTCTCTCAAATCCATTCAATTTTACAAAGAAGCTGTTAGGGGAAAATCGAAGTGGTCATTGGGAGAGTACCCCTAGTGAAATTAATGCATTCCTACAAGAAACTCTGAGTGATCCAAACAGATAGCTAGAACTTGTAGAAAACACGTTCCTGATAAATCCTAATGCACCATCAACGCCTTTTGACTTGAAAGAATCAACTTGGATGAAAATTAACGCAGTCATTAAATTAAAGCAGCCAGAACGGCTGGTGTGGAACCAGGTCCAAACGGAGTGCTTTAGTGTTTACAAACGTTGTCAAAAACTCCGTCGTATGTTATGGAAGTTACTGAAATTTATTTGGAGGAGAGGGAAAATAACAGGACAATGGAAACACTCTGAAGGTATTTGGATCCCTAAAGAGGAGAAATCCAGAAGGATAGACCAATTCAGATGCATCTCCCTGTTGAACACAGAGGGTAAAATATTTTTAGCATCTTAAACCAACGCTTGGTAGATTTCCTTTTCAAAAAATGAGTATATTGTGCAAAAAGGTGGAGTACCAGGAATACCGGGATGTATGGAGCATATAGGGATCGTATCGTAACTGTTAAAAGAAGCGAAGGCAAATAGGGGCGATATAGCAATCGCGTGGTTAGATCTTAAAAACGCCTACGGAACAATACCACATAAACTAGTGGAAGAAGCTCTCCATCGCCATTATGTACCATGTAAAATTATTGAATTAATTTCTGATTACTATAATAATTTCCAAATGAGAACAGTATCACAAAATACTGCGTCGGCATGGCATAAATTGGAGAAAGGCATCATAACGGGATGTACAATCTCAGCGACCCTCTTCTGTTTAGCCATGAACATGTTAATTAAAGCAGCAGAAACAGAATGTAATGGGCCGGTCACTAGATCAGGATTAAGGCAACCTCATATAAGAGCCTATATGGATGATATGACGATAGCCACTACATCCGTTATTGGCGCGAGGTGGATGCTAAAGGGGATTGAAAATCATATCACATGGGCCCGAATGAGTTTCAACCCCGCGAAATCAAGGTCACTCGTTTTAAGGAAAGGTAAAATATTAGATAAGGAGCGATTCAGACTATCCGGGGGGAACATACCAACAATTAAGGAAAAGCCCGTAAAAAGCCTTGTAAAACGTATAGATCATTCTCTAAAAGACGCAACAGCAATCCAAGAAACAAAAGACAAACTAGAAACTTGGTTGAAGAGAGTTGATAAGTCCGGCTTGCCAGGCCGATTTAAAGCTTGGATTTATCAGCATGCCATTCTTCCCAAAATCTTATGGCCATTGTCTATTTACGAATTTACAACATCTCATATAGAACAATTAGAAAAAAAGAATTAACACGCGACGACGAAGATGGTTAGGTCTACCGAAGAGTTTGACCAGTGCTGCTCTATGCGGCAATACCAATGCTCTGCAACTTCCTTTCAGAAGTCTAGTAGAGGAATTCAAAGTCACCAAAATTAGAACAATAACGCAGTACGAGTTATCCAAAGATCCAAAGGTGGCTGAAGTTTTCACATGTTGCTGATATCTGTTCAAATTTCACATATATCCTGCTATACAGCCATATTACCTCTTTACCTATTCACATATGTCATCTGGTTGAATCAAACAAGAGTAAAATCATTCAGTGTACTACTGTCTATTTTTTGTCACTTCAATGTATTTCACCTCATAAACAAATTATAATCTGCAAGTTACTATTGTCAAATATTTCTTCCAATTTGTTGAACAGAATTAACATTCAAATAAACAGAAAAGTACTATTTGAGGTGTTGAAACTTTCCTTGATCAAGTATGGATAATAGATTTCATTTTTTTAATCATTTAATTCCAATCATGGAAATAAAGCCACTAAGGCACAAGGGGTTATTGAATAAGAAAGAATATGAGAAAAAGAAAAACATTATTAAGAAATTAAGAAGACAAGACAACTGATATTGCTTAAAATTTGTAAAATTCAAAGTTGACTGGAAAGTAAAAAGCTGGAAGAGATTTCTACAATCGAGAATTGTGTGAGGAGAAATATAATGTAAAACTTACAGTTACATCTAGCAATGTCAACTGTAAAAAGATGACATTCTATTTAATAAAACATCCTATTAAATTCAGTTCTTATTTCTGATTAACATGTACATTTTCAGTCTTTGGAGAAAATACCAAAGCTAAAATGGCAATCACCTTGCCATTGTATATGATTACAAACATTACATCTTGAGTGGAAATGGAGATTTCATTTTACTCATGAAAACACAAATCATAAATTCACAGAAATCTCACAATCAAAACATTGTTCTTTATAACAGTAGAGACTTCTACGAAATATTTTTATATGATAATGAGATATCTTTAACGCAGATCAACCAAGTGAGTTAGGTTGAGATCGGAAGTAGGAATCATTGTGTAGCCGGAAGTTCAGGGCTATTAACGCCGATCAAACAGGTGAGTTAGGTTGAGAAAGAGATGTTGAAAGTATTGAGTGCTAGCGTTGCGTGGATGCTGGTTAAGTCCATGGATGAAATCCATGATGAAGCAGCGTAAAAATATTAGCCAATGTTGCGTCAATATCCGAGTAGTTTAGGTCAGGATTGCTGAAAGTAAGGATCCAAGATAGCCGGAAATAATAAAAGATAGAAATGTCGGAAGTGAGTGTCCCAGGTAGCAGAAAGTAAATAAAGCCAGGAATGCCGGAAGATAAGGGTTCGTGGTAGCCGGAAGTAATAAAGGGCATGGGTGTTGGAGGGTACGAGTAGATAGGAAAGCCCAACCAGCGTCCAGTTGGCAGACAAAAATGAAGACTGTAACTTAATACAGAACCTGAGTTGTTTTATCCTGAACAACGCTACAGACTTCCATCGTCGTTTCCTCCTCCTCCCTCCTAGGTTTCGTGAGAAGTCGCCGGGTTATATTATAAGGGAGCATAAACATTAACTGGGCCTGCATACCTACTTAATATTTAAAATAAAAGAAATTCAGAGTTGCTACAAAGTATAAAAAGTATAAAAAATGTTCCGGAAAAGTATTCAGACTAAGTTCGGAATACTGAAACAACTGAAAGGACCTTAGGTTTATTATGAATCTATATGAACTTGCTATATTAAATTGAAGGGAGTTGGGCAATGAAGAAAAAGTCGAGGTCTTGAAGATGTATAACGTTTCCCCTTGATCACATGGACAGAGTAGCGAAGGGCTAAGATACGAGAATACGAGATTACTTTCAAAGTTTCTCCAAAACACAAACACATTTTGTCAAACTTCCTTTCTTTTTTTGGGTAGATTAATAGCCAAATAAGTTGACATTACATTCACCATTGAATAACAAAGACATTATCATCAAATCATTTTAAAATCAGGGAAATATTATCTAAACCCCAATTATACTCAGAATAGCACCTGAAAAACTTTTTTTAGGAATATTGATGATAGTTTTTAAGAACGTTATATAAACTGAAAAGAAAGATGGGCAGATATAAGTAAAAAATGAAAGAATCTGAAGGTAGGAAATGGTCATTTTTCACATCAAGTTAACTGTGAGAGCAATGATTTAATTATTTTCTACTTCAATTTATTATTATTATTAAAATTAAAAATATGTATCATGAAATAAAGTTATTATATTCTAATATTAAGAACAATTGTAATCTCATTATTTATGGTGATATAACATTTTATTTGCAGGAGTAAATCAATTCTTTCAGTTGCAAGCGCCAACTTTTCCTTTCTTTTTTTTGGCCCACATTAGACACACATTTCTATTGTCAACACGAAAGAGTAAACTCCTCAAGTCCTTTTTGTGAACCACAGATGTTTTATGTTTTCTATAGACAATAAACCTTTTATTATGTTATATGCTGAATACATCCACAACATCTAATTTGAACATACTGTCAACATAACTATATTGATACCCTATCCAAAATTTGATATAATAAAAACGTAACTGACTATACTATATTCTTTTCAATGAAAAATTATTTTATGTCCAAACAGCTGTCACCATATTCATGTGTACAATATGTATTTCTCATTGTCCTTAAAAATCATTAAAACTCATCAGTAATTTTTAAAAATTTTTGGATTCATAAAATAAAAGATGAGAAACAACATGCAATGCATCCCAATATCGACGCCCTATGAAGAGGTGCTGAAGCGTTCTCAGCCTAACCAAATCATCAAAATATCTATTTTAAATCCCATTTTGGTTAGGCTTAGAACTTTTCAGGATCATCTCATCATAATTTTAGTAATTTGTTTTTAACATTATGCTATTAATGATTCCTATAAAACTAGACAACAGTAGAAACCACATTGATTTTTCTTCCTTATTTATCTATAGACCAGAAAGAAATGAATTTACTGATTGAGTTTTTGTTTTGGAATCAAAAATAAAAGTAACAAGCATATAAAAAATGAAACAAAATTAAAAATGTATTGAAAAATTGAAAAATTATTTTTGCTTGAGTAGATAATTGAAATTTAGAAAAATGAAGGAATTATTAAACTTAATTAAAGATATAACTTAATACAGTTTATTCCAAACCATCTAATGACCTTCATTTGCAATCTATTTATTGACATTATATTTTTAGAATTTTCTTAAAATTAATAAAAGATTAAAACTTCATTTTATTAAAATTTAGTAGTAGTCTCTACCATATAATGAATTTGAATTTTTAGTGAATCATTTGAAATTTTAATTTTTTTTCATATTCGGTTTACTAAACAGGTTGTTGATTTTTTTTTAAACGGAAAATAATTGAGTTGAAAATAATTCACTAAGATTGTACCTGGACGATCCTAAAGGAAGAAGAAGGAAGGGGAAAGAGAGAGGTCGAGAAATAAAAAAAAAACGGTCATTAACAAAAAACACAAGTCAGAAAGATATCTTAGCTAGCATGTTGACCGAATTTTTTAAAGACAATTGGAAGAATAGAATTAGAAATAATAAGAAGAAAGAAAGGAAAAAAAAACATGATATCAAAACGGGCCGCTTGATGGAAGCCAGATATCGGTCAAAGCACCTAGCCTACTTTTGCATGGAAAGACACCTTATCAATTTGGATAAAGAGAAATTTTGGGAACAATGAAACAATCTTAATCAGAGAAAAAGTGTCTTTTGGGTTGAGGGGAGTGACCGGTGGAACGGTATACAGGCTCTGACCTGTTAAAAATTAGAACCCCCACAATAATAAAGTGGAGACATTTTCAATGTAGATTTTTGACTATCAGGAAAAACAAAGAGGTAAAAAGAGGGACAATTGCTTTTGGCTCACAGAGGGCGCCAAGAAGGCGGAAAAGATCCTTTCTGAGGTCAAGTCTAATTAGCGGCGGGCTGTTTGACAAAGTCCAGGTGAGAGAAGGCCAAGATGGTCATTTTTCGTACGTGCGAAAAAAAAAAAAAAGGAAAAATTAGATTTTGTTTTTTAGAACAAGAACGATATAAGCCCGCCCGATTGATTGCAGGAAACGCCCAATCAGGATCTCATTAGCCGAAAACGGTCACGTGGCTGCAGAAAAGAAAAGAAAGAAATGCTCAACCAGAATCCCATTAGCCGAAAAAAGTCACGTGGCTGCGAAAAGAAAAGAAAGAAATGCTCGATCAGAATCTCATTAGTCGAAAGCGGTCACCTGACATACGAGAGAGACCGAGAGAGATGGATATGCGCCTCCCCACCAAAAGCACTATGAGGAGGAAGTAGGGGTGAAAACAATAGCGATAATGGGGAAACAGAATTAATGCGGCTATTGGAATTATCGAGAAAAACCCTGATGCCGACAGACCCACCCCAGTTTGTTGCGGCGTCAATAAAAGCAGGACCCCAGTCGACAGAAATCAGTTGAGTTGGAGTTGAGAGCTGCAGCTGGACCGCGGGCAGGGAAAGAGCCTGAACGCGGGCATCAGGCCCGGACTCACTCGCCCCTTTGCGGGAAAAGAATCCTCGAAACAAGAAATCCTTCCAGCCCAAGTCGAAGACAGAGAAGTTCAGCCCCGGACGGCAGCGAGAAGAGATCACCTCCACGACAGAGAGTTGCGGCTGAGTTGCGGCAAGAGATCCTTCCAGCCCAAGTCGAAGACAAGAGAACTTCCAGCCTAAGTCGACGAAGAAGAAGAAATACAACCCAAGTCGAAGACAAGAGAACTTCCAGCCTAAGTCGACGAAGAAGAAGAAATACAACTCAAGTCGGAGAGAAGAATCAACTGCGAATGATCGATAGAAATTAGCCCCAGTGTCGAACCAAACCACACTCCGACATACACAATTCTAAAGAGTAGGCAATTCGAAATCTTTAGGTTGTGTGATAGAAGCTTGGTGCCATAGTCCACAGAGCGGGTCGGGAAATGAGAACAATTTTTTTTTTATGTAACGGACATTAAGATATAAAGGGTTGTTACCCATTTTTTTTCATCAGTAATCTTTTTTGTCTCGTGAGTTTATTTTCTCTTTTATTTGTGTTTTGCCACCCCGTCGGACTCAACTTGTATCGGCCCCAATCCTGCTGGTCCCGTCTGTCTAAGATCTAAACACAGCGTGGGTAGACAGACCGGAGATCGGTACAGTTGCTTTAGTGACCAGGTATTGAAGCGAGTCGGGAAAGGCGAGGCTGGTGATCATCTGACCAAGGGGTTGGAGCGGCACGCTTGGACCCAGGAGGAGCGACCAGGAGGAGCGACGTCACCGTTGGCGCCGTAACCAAAGGATCCGACCCTGGGCCAGGTGTGTAACCGTCACAATAGAATTCATTCATTATTTTTCAATTCAGAGCAGATTTTCAAAGAATAGAACAAGTTTTAAAATATGATTAGGCAATTTAGATTTGCCAAGAGTTTTTTTTTTAATAAATAAAAACAATTCAGGAAATAGAAACGTTTTTTGCAAAATTTCATGAAAGTAAGTGGGGTAACATATGTAAAAAAATTGCTTTACCAAAATTTTCACAAAAAAAAAAAAAAAAAAAAAAAAAAATAATTTCATTAATTTATGAATAAGTCTATATTTTTAAAATTTTATTAAAATGGACAATTATTTTATTTTTTTAAGAACTTCTAAATCAATGTGTTTTAACAGAAAAAATGTAAAAAGTCAAAAAAATTATCAAACTACTGCAATGGTGTAAACAAAACAAGATTTTAACTAAAATTTCAAATATTTTTAGAAAGGATTTTGAAAAATTTCAAAATAATTGAAAAATACTTTGGTCTTTCATCTAAATTTCAACAAAAATTTTGATGAAAATACTTTATTTTTATTAGGTTTGTGATCTTTTTTCACTATGCTATGAGGTTTTCCCTACTAAAAAAGTGGACTTGTTGATCCTACATTAAATGACAAACAACTAATCTGTTTCCATTGGTTTTTCTCTAGAAAATTATCACAGACTCAACAAAGATATTCTAATCTTTGATTGTGAGTTGCCTCTATTGCATATCTAGCATTGTTGCACTTCTAAACACTTTATAGAAAGTAAGGATATGCTTTTGTTAATGGATCATAAACCTCTGTGTATTACAATTACTAGCCATTTGCCATTAAAGTTGGACAGACAACAGTGCTATTTGAGCTTTTTAAGTGAATACATTACAGATATTTCTCATATAAGGGGGCATAAAAATATCCTTGCAGACTGTTTATCAAGACCAGCTAATGCTGTAACAGTAGATCTTTGTAATTTACAAGAAATTATCAATCCCTAGCATTCCAATAAAGAACTTAAATAATTGAAAGACAGTTTGAAACTTTACTACCCAAGGTAAAAATAAAAAACATTATTATATGCTGCAGAAACTCAGGAAAACTGTAAATGAAAGTCTGTAGCATTAAACTGCCCAGGAATATCAGCCACTATATACTTATTAAAATCTAAAAATGTTACTGGCCAAACGTGGACAAATCAATGAAAAAGTTCTGCAAAGAGTGCCAAAATTGCCAAAGCAAAAATTGCTAAACATATTAAGGGTAAAAGTATAACCTTTCAAACTAATTTTAATCGCTCTGGTTTTCCTATTTTTTGCCATATCAGTATCTATTAGACATGATTGAAAGGGTACTAAGATGGAAAGAAGTGCCCCTATAATAACTGCACAGAATGTCTCTAACTTTAGGAAATTAAAACATGGGTATCCAAATTCAGTACCCTTACAAATCATCTCCAATAGAATATAGTCAGTTTGAGTCAGAGTTGTTTTCAGAGGTATCAAAAATCATAGGGCTTTCATAGATTAAGAACAACTTTGTACCATCCTCAGATGAACAGATTGATTGAATGCTCCACTAGGATGCTAAAAACAGCAATAATTGCAAGGAAGGCATCATGACTATCAGCCATTTGATTGTAGGTTGACCCTAGGCATCAGAATTAATCCCAACAAATCAACTTACCATATACAGCAGTTTACAGGTGTAATTTTTTTTTCCAAGACTATTAATAGACTCATGTGACAAGAGTAATGATGAAGCATTAAACCTGACAATAGAAGACCTGGAGGCCAAAATGAAAATATGACATTTTAGAATCAGTCCACGAACACTTGCGTTCATCACTTGTTGGCTATATCCCAAAGGACCTTTACTGTTTACCTTTGGACTGAATAAGTTCAGAAATTTCTTTGAAGAAACACTTTGATCACAGGTCCATATAAATTTTAACCACAATAATAAAAGTAAACTTTGGTGCTTAAAACTGCAGATGAAAGCAAATAGCAATATTTTCAAAGGCAGATTTTTAAATTAAAGTTTATCTCATTTTTTGGCATTTTCCTAATATTGATGAAGTTCAATATTTTTTTGATGAAGAGATATTTATTGATAGATATTGACAGGACTTTGGAGAAAAGACAGAAAAAACAAAACAATTAAATTTGAAAAATTTAATTACTTTCTTCAAAGACAATAAAAAACTATTTTATTAATATGCTAAATGAACAAAATCAAATTTTTTTTTGCAAAATTCAATGTCATTATTTAATTTTGATATTTATTTTTGAAATTGAAAAAAACATTGTTAGCTGAGAAAAAATAAGGAAACGAATTTGTGAGCCTAATTTTCTCAAATTTTTTGGACCAATGAAAAAAATTAGCATAAGTCAACATTTTTTAGAAATTTAGGCTTGTCAGCCAACAAGAAAAAATAAATAGAAGCCTACCATGAACCTTTCTATATTAAAATTTTATCTGCATTTCCATTTAAAAGTAAAAAAATAAAACTGGAGGCTTTCTTCGACAATTTCCGAGATAAAGAATAAATGATTCAGTTTTACTACATTAGTTACCAACTGGTGAACTGTATTTTTGTTTATTAAATTAAAGAAAAAATCAAAATAATCTTTTTTAATTTTACATGCAGGAAATATCATTTAACTTATTTATTTTTTTTTTTAAGTATATTTGATTATTTTAGTTTGAGTCCAAAATTTATTTATAAAATTGTAAAAATAAACTTTGGTTTAAATTTATTTTAATATTTTCTGATATTTACTTTAAGGACAAAAAAATATTATTTTTTAAATTAAAGTTTAATTCATTTTTGGCATTTTTCCTCTAAAAGTTTGTTCATACATTTTTTTTATATAGTTTAAAGAATTATTTAAATGATAAAATAAAGGAATTCTTTTTGAATAATTTTTAAATTTATTTTAAAGTTTTAAAAAAAACAAAACAAATTTTAACAAAAAAGTTCATGGAAAAATACGTAATTCTAGTTTCTTCAAAGACGTCAAAGAATACTATTTTATTGTAAAAATGAATATAAAAAACCTTGTTTTTTTAATAAATTCAATGTCATTATTAATTTGATATTTTTTTTTGATATTAGATAAAAAAAACATTGTTAGTATTTGAAAGAAAACATAATGGCAATGAAAAAAAACTTTAATTTTCTCAAGTTTTAACCATTTTTGATAAAAAATTTTAGCATTTTCTTTAAAATCTATTAAGTTTGAATAATAAATTTGAATAAAATTTCAATAGAAAGGTTCATTAACCTTTCTCTATTAAACTTTAACTAACATTTCCATTAAAAGTAAAAAAAAAAAAAAAACGTGAATGAACAACTTTGTGATTTTGTTTCTCCAAGTTAAAGAATAAATGATTATTTTACTACATTAGTTACCAATTGGTCCAAACAAGAGTATTTTTTTTATTAGAATTAAAGAAAAAAAATAACAATAATAAATTTATTACATGCAGTTAAAAAATCAATATTTTTTTTTTTTTTTTTTTTTTTTTTAAGAAAAGGTCTCCTTTTTATGCCTTTTGACTACAAAATTTATACAAGAAAGAAAAATAATACCATTTTATTTATCATATTTATTTTAATATTTTTAGATATTGTTGTTAAAGGACAAAATTGCATTATTTTTTACTTTTGTGTTTTTTTTGTTTTGCTTTAAGGTAAAAAAAAAGAGTTATATATATTCCTATTTATATAGTTTAAAGGAATGCTTAAAATAACCAAACTAAAGGAAAGGCTAGTTGCGAATGTTTTTAAATTTAATGAAAGTTTTAAAGTAAACAACATTGGCCTTCAAATTTTGATAGCATAAAAGTTAATGGAAAAATCCCGTCTCAAAAAATCCACCATCGATAAAATGGCCAGGTGGTCCAAGTAGTCAAATACCAACACCCTCAGTTTGTTCAAAGGAATATAAAAAAACCTTCAGTACTGTTTTCAAAATCAAATTGCTGATGAACTTAATGAATTTTAGAATTTGATAAAATTAAACAAATTTGAAAGAAAGTCTGACTAACAACAAAAAGGACTTTATATGTCCACGTTGTGGCATTTTTTGGATGAAAATATTTTAACTGTTCAATTATCAAAATCTATTGATGGTATTCCTCTTTTATGTTGAAAATTTATAACAATTTGTGGTTTGAAACATTTCATTATGGAGTTAAGTGTTATATTAGCAGCCTGTCCAAAAATCATAAATACAGTTGATACTTGGTCAAAACTGGAAGAAATCATCCGATATTTAAATTCTATGGCTTTTGATCACAAGAATAATATCCTGAGTCAACAATTTTTAGCAATGGCTCCCAAAATGGTTGGAATAAAATACAGCTCAGATATAGTTGTGCATGCTTTTGGGTACTATACAAGATCATGGACATTGTATAATGAATTAAGATATGATTTTCAATTACCCTCATTAGCAACATTATGAAGGATGACGTCAAAAGTTTCAAAACTTAATGAAAAATCTTTTTGTTATCTATATTTAATACTCTTAATACCAGTCAAAAGGGTGCATAATTCTCCATGATGAAGTATATATCAAAAAGATGTTATATCATGGCAAACAACTATTTGGTAAATCAGTTGACAATCCATCTGTACTTGCTCAAACAGTACTTGGTATAATGTTGATATGTCTCAATGGGGGTCCAAATTTTCTTACAAAATTGATTCCAATTTCAAAATTAACATCCGCCTTTTTATTTGAACAAATTGAGTTAACAGTCCAAGCCATCACATCTGTACCAGCTGATGTAAAGGCTATTATGTGATAGCAACTGCGTAAATCAAGCTTTTTAAAAAATTATATCCTCCACTTCCTGAAAAACCTTGGTTAACTGAAGATAATAAACATTTGCTTTTTGATTATGTTCATCTGTTGAAAAATATTCGCAATTTGTGACTGACAGAAAAAACAGAACTAATCTTTGATGATGATGGAGTAAGTCGAATTGCAAAATGGACACATCTTAAACAGTTATATCGTTTTGAATCTGAAAGACTAGTCAAACTTTCAGATTTAAATGAAATTTCCATTGCTCCAAAGCCATAGAAAGACAACAGGTTTCTACTTGCCTCAGAGTTTTCTGAAAAAAACATATAATGCACTTCTCACTCAGTCTGAATAAGAATGATACTGCTCTCTTCATAAACAAGGTTTTGACATGGTGGAAAATTTTAAATGTTAAATGCCTTCAAATTGATAAATTACATAATGATCCTCTACAAGCTGAAATCAAATCTCCAAATGACACCCAACTTGATTTTATCATTGAATTTGGTAAAATGGCTCTTCATATGGCTGGCAGTCAAGGTAATCATAAAAAACAATTATCCTAAAACACTGCTACTGCCATACATCATACTTGCAATGGAATTGTTAGTCTATGTCGACACCTTTTAGCTACAAGTCATAAATATGTATTACTTGGGCAATTTTCTGATCCATTAGAAAAAGAATTTGATCCATTAGAAAAGAATTGGCACCTATTTTATAAATGTTCAACAATGTATTGAAAAGCTGCATATTAAGCAGAAATCTTTACTTTTAAATCAAAATGTAAATATTGATGAATTTGATGTTATCCAGGTCACCAATGTATATCTTGTGATTATAAACTTTGTGAGGAAGGTTTAGAAATATTTGGCAATCTGGAAAATTTAGAACCATCTTTTTTTTCCAATGAAATAAAATGGCTCTTGTGTACATAACTGGATATATTACAAGAAATGATAATCAACCCAGTGAATGTGAAACCCATTTTTATTATGAAAAGTATGGAAAATATACCAATTTAATTGACCGTGGAAAACTAAAAGTTCCTTCTGAACTTGTCAATGGTTATTTTTGTTTCATCCTTTTCCATCCAATAAAGGAAAAGGTTTGCTATAAATCATTAAGTAACATTTTTATGCTTATTTCTGAGTTTCATTTTTTCAATATGGAGTAAAAGCATGCTTCTATTTTTGCAAATATAGTTTTGAAAAATTTTTGCAAACATGGCACACCTAGATCAGAAAAAGAACCAGCTCTAAAAGTTTTGAAACTTTCCTAGAATGATTTTGTTTTATTTGTCTATATTTCTGCGATGATTGATTATTATATACACACTTCGGCTGATGTCTTCCAGCCTACTCGGGTTCTGTTTGTCAAACCCAGTAACTGCAATGTAAATTTAAACCAAAGTCTTTATTCACTCACAGAGAATAGATTGAATAAAGGATTCAGTGACACCTGTAAATAATATAAATTTCTGATTCAATATATCTTTTACCAGAAATCATAATTACCCCTTTGTGTTGTTTAATAATTATCAGTGTTCATAGCAAAAATACATATTTTCATTTATTTATCTTTCAACACATCCTATTATCCTCAGGTGTGAATAAAAATGTTATTCTAAGTATTTCATAAAGTGGTTGACTTCATTTTCTTCTAAAATTTCTGAAAATCCCACATTTTTCAATAGGCCTCCAGTTCTGGCTCTCAGTTGCGCTATGACTTGGCCTGGAGTATAGAACGCCATGGTGGACACCCTCTCATCATTAGAAGGTAATTATGTTTTCCGTTTTTACCCACTTCCCATCAAGTTTCATTTCACCAGCTAGTAATTACTATTTACAGAGATAATAAGAAAAATTCGGCAATTAAAATTAATAAATAAATTACAGCGAATTAAACCGAGAGTGCTTATAAATATAATAAAAGGTTTAAAACATGTTGACGAATAAAAAAAATAAATTACAGTGAATTAAACCAAGAGTGCTTATAAATAACATAAAACGTTTAAAACATGTTGAGTAAAAAAAAAAAAAATAAATAAATTACAGCTTTTTAAACCGAGAGTGCATAAAAATATAATAAAACGTTTGACGAGTAAAAAAAAAAAAAAACAACAGAAAACTCGTTTATGCGATTAAAATGAAAAAATAAATACAGCGAATTAAACCGAGAGTGCATATAATAATAAAAACGTTTAGAACATGTTGACGAGTAAAAAAAAAACCCTTTAAAATTAAATTGATGTTTTTAGAGCGTTAGAAAAAAAAAAAAAAAACGAAACGGGAAGAGCTCAGGAGATTTCTAATCAGTAAAGAACGAAAATGGGGGAAAGGCTATCGAAAATAGACCTCTTTTGAACGTTACGCTGTTATGCAATTATTCAAGATGCTAGGGTGTCGGGATAATAATGGCTATGCGAAATAATTCAACATTTACACAAAAATGAAAATAAATAAATAACATGAAATAATAAATAAAATAGCGTGTGTTAAATGGGTAAATAAAGAACCGAACTATTAACACGAGAATTGTAAAAAAAAAAAAAAAAAAATGATTAAATAAGGGAAAATAAGTAGAATAAAATATTAGAATGAAACGAAACCGCTTTCCTTCCTCCTTTCTTTTGAAGGTTCGTATGTATTATTTACAATGGCTGACGAACAAACCGTGTAAAAAAAAAACAAAAAAAAAAAAACACAACTGTTTTCGATTATACGTATTTACAAATCGATTACGACATTTCTAGTTAGTTAAAAGTTGTGGCATATCTTTTTTACACTATTTACATCTAATATATTATCAAGTTTAAAAAGTTACACTATGCGTAAATTTTACATTACTTCAGGCTTTCCCCAGTTTGCACGTCCAAGCACTCGCTCGTCTTAGCCATAACCATTTAGCTGTTCTTTCTGCTGTCTCGGTAATGGTTTGGATAGCCTTTCGTTTTTTCGTTCCCACTATTCCAATATCTGTTAAGGCGCTGACTAGTGATTTTGCTACAAAACCCCTTGTGCCTACTTCAATTGCCTTGCAGCTCGCCTTCCATCCATTGTTCCTACAATTTTCTAGTAATTCATCATATTTTAGTTTTTTCCTTTTACTGGCTTCCTCTGCATTATCCTCATAACAGACCGTTAGTTCCCACATGATGATTTTCTTTAGTTTATTTGAAAAGAGGACTAGGTCTGGACGCAATCGAGTCTTGGAAATGTGATCGGGGAAATTTAGCCTTTTACCTAGATCCACTCTAAGTTCCCAGTCTGTTGTACATGATAAACAATTTGGTGCGGTCATTTTCTTTGGGTTCGGTTTCGCGCCAGCTTTAATAACATTTATAACGTTCATATTTGGATTCGGTTTGTTTGTACGGATGGCTGTACTAACGACTTCAGCTATTTCTTTTAATATTTGATCATGGCGCCATCTATATCTACCATCAGCTAGGGCTGATTTGCAGTTACTAAGTATATGTTTTAAAGAACCTATTTGACCGCATAGGGGGCATGAGGGCGATTCTGATTTAGTCCATAATTGTAGGTTAACGGGGCTTGGTAGAAGGTCATAAACAGATCGGATCAAAAAGTTTATGCCCAATTCGTTACGCCATAGATCTGACCATCCGACTTTCCTAGGTATTATTGTCTCCCATTTTGTCCATGAACCTTGTTGTTTAAACCCAATCATCTTTGCTACCCTCATTTCCTCTTCCCCTGCGCGAATTTCATCCAGTAAGAGTTGGTGTTTTTCCTTACCTACGGCTTTGTCGATTATAACAGTAGGGAAGAAACCCAGCCCTGCCCGACCCGTGGCGACAGTGCCCCGCACCACTTTTCGCGAAGACGTTCTTCTGCCACTTGCAATTCCTTTACAGCGTTCCATTTAAGTTTATAAGGGGTTGAATTCACATGTGACCAACAGACACGTGATGTCAGAAGCTCTGCCGGCAATGCAAGGGAAGACAATTATTGTCTACCTAAACGCCTATACTAGGATCAGTCCTCCTTACACATTTCACCCTATCAGTGAACATTGTTACCAGAACCGAAAGCCAACTAAAAATCCGCGGAACTCTCTCTCTCGATATCTTTCAACAGGTATTAGCTTAGCACTACCGGACGACAACATTTTTCGTGAAATTCTTTCTAAATTTCCAGAGATCACAACCCCATTCAAACAGACAAAGTATTGCACACCGCTAAACACCACGTTTAGACGACATGTCAGCCGAACCCATTTTATACTGCCGAAACTCAGCCCGGCAAAATACAAAATGGCAATGGAAGAATTTTAGTACATGCCCAGTTAGGAATAATTCGACCTTCCAAGAACCAGTGGTCATCACTGTTGCACATGGTGCCGAAGCAGATTCTTCTGCTTGGCGCCCGTGTGACGATTTCCGACGACTAAATGCGTCAACAGTCTGAGATTGCTATCCTATCCTTCACATTATTTCGCGGTGGGATTACAGGCTATGCACATTTTCACCAGACTTGATCTAATCAAGGTTTACTATCAAATTCCCGTCGAAGAAAGTGATATACCCAAGACTGCTGTCACCACCACTTTCGGTTTATTCGGATTCACCAGGATACTGTTTGGTTTAAGAAACTCAGCTCAATCTTTTCAAAGGCTGATAGACAAAGTATTAAGAGGTTTATCCTTCACATTCGCTTACATCGACGACATATTAATAGCAAGTAAAACACTTATGGACGAACACCTGGAACATCTCCAACTTGTTTTTCAACGCTTGCAGCATTTGGGATTAAAAATTAACGTCGAAAAAAAACCTTTCATTTTTTTAGACACAAAATAAAAGAGGTGAAATATCACCTCTCTGTGACGTCGTCCCCTGGTCGCAGCGCCAACTGTGACGTCCTATCCTGGTCTACCACGGCACCAACTGTGACGTCCTCGCCGCGGCGCCAGCTGTTCGCTCCTCGCTGCTCCGTTCGGGTGTCGCCGCTCCAAACGTGACGTCCGCCTGTCGCGTCAGTCGTGTCGTCTCTACATGTGACGAACAACTGGCTTGGTATCGGTCGCGGCACCCAAATGTGACGTTCTAACCTTTTGGTGATTCGGGTGGGAATCTGGTTAGATTTGATATCAGCCTCGTCGTTCCCAACTCGCTTCCAACGCCTGGTTACCAAAGTAACTGCATTGATCTCCAGTCTGCCTACCCACGTTGTGAATTGATATTAGTCAGACGAGATCAATCAGTAGTTGGGGCCGTAATGCAAATCGGGTTCAACGGGGGTGACACCACACAAATATGCATAAAAGAAAATAAAATGAAAACTCAAAAGTTCAAGGTATCAATGAAAAAGATAACAAACTTTATGTCTAGTTGTTCGATACATAGGACTGCGTCTATCTCTCGACCCGTTCTATGGATTGTGACACGTTGTTTTCCGTTAGGCGATTTTTAACGCTTCAAGTTGTTTGCTCTTTAAGAAATTGGTTTTTCGGCGTGTCTTCGGACGAAAGTCGAAAAAAAAAAAACTTATTTTGGTGGTCTGGATCTAAGTCGCTCTTCAAAATAATTGTTCTTGGATTGAAGAGGAGTCCGGAATGTGCGTGAATCTTTCAAGTCAGCTATCTGCGAGGCGGAACCAACTTCCACTGCGAGCTTTGAACTCTCTGCTGCAACTCCACTCTGCTGAACTGAACTGAACTGATTTCTGCTTGCTGCGGCTTCGCTTAAATGGACGCCGACCAAAACCGGAGTGGGTTTGTCGGCGTCGGGGGTTCCTCGATAATTCTAAATACATATCCACCTCTTTTATTTCTGGTTAGGAATTTTCCACTCTTTTCCATTTTTGGGAGCCTTTTCTTACTCCCACCTTCTCGCCATACTTCAGAGGGGCGTGAGCTGCCCTCCCCACTTTTTCGTAGCAGCTTCTCATACCTATCCTCTGGATGGGCGGCGACAGCCTCTTTCGTGCGTCACGTGATCACCACTCGACCAATGGTGTCTTAGTCGGGCGTGGACGAATCCGCGGCTTTGTTTCAGGAAAAAAAAGTATCTTGCTTAACTAAAAAAAAAAATTATCTTTTCTTTTCCTTTTCTTCCTCTTAATCGCAGTTATCATTTTCTCTAGCCGCAAACAGGACAATATGGACGACGGTGGTTATAACTCTTGTTCTACACCTGGGCTTCGTCAGTCATCTTATCGCTAATTATCAGAATGTGTGGTCTTTTTAACATGACCAGACGTCGCCCCGAAAAGAACATTTCTAAGTTCCCATTCATTTCCTTTCGGTACATATTTCTGATAACATAATTTTATTATCGCAGGCTAAAGATGTTCCGTCGAAAGAAATCGGTCAGTGGACACATCGTGTGCGGCTTTTGACACAAATTTTTCATATCTATCCAAAGCCCTTTTGTCCACCTGTTTTCCGTCACTTATCGAAATAACATTTTCATTTGGATTTTTCTTTGGCCAGCAGTTTGTTTACGCATCCCAGATAACACAGCCGTCGCCAAAACACACCCGATTCCTTTATCCACTCAGAATTTCCCTGTCATTGTAATGACACTCTTTCGCCATTTGTTACTTATCAAAATATCCTTTAACCATTGTCTCTTAGCCGTGGTGTTCTGCTTATCATCCACGTTTTGGGTCTCGCCTCTTTATTTTTTCCTTCTTTTCTTTCTTTTCTTTTTCTGCCTCGGTAAATGGTGCCACATCTCCTTGAGAAGATAACTGCGATGAAAATTTCTCACAACTAGAATCAATTTGTCAACTTCGAAGGTTTATTGGCATGATAAATTACTATCGAAGATTTTTGCCGCACTGTTCACCACAGTTAGCCCCATTGACAAACATTAAAACACTCAGAAAAAGTATACAAAAGTTTTACTTCAAGGTCCTGGTAAACGTGGTTAAACTAAATTACCTTAGTGATGATGAGAACGCGGGATTAACTTTAGCAACAGATGCCTCATTGAATGCTGTTGGTACCGTATTACAGCAAAACATTAACGGAGAAAAGAAACCTATATCCTTTTTCTCTCTCAAGCTGAATTCTTCACAGATGAAACACAGCATATTTTCGAGAGAACTTTTACCTATCGATTTAGATATCTGACATCTCCGTTATATTTTAGAGGGAAACGAATTCACGGTATTTACAGACCAAAAGTTACTCATTTATGCCTTCTTCAGCAAGCCCGAAAATTTTTCGCCACATGAAACAAGACATCTGGACTACATTTCACGATTTAATTCGGACATACAGTATATAAAAAATGAAGAAAATATTATAGCAAACGCACTTTTTTGTACTTCCATACCCTCAATAAATATGGACAGTTTAAGCTACGCGAATATTGCCGAGGGACAAAATGAAAGACTCTACTGAAATAAAAACAAACAAACTTTGACACAGCAATGTATTCAGTGTCAAAAACACAAAAATGGGAAACATATAAAAGCGCTCATTGGTAAATTCCAGATGTCCAACGGTAAGTTTACTCATTTGCATATAGACATTGATGGCCCCTCACCAAAGCACACGGTTTCACTTATATGTTCACCATAGTTGATCGATTTAGTTGATGGCCTACTACTTTTCCTATTTCAAATACCCCCGCAGAGACTATCACAAAATTTGTACTGGATAACTGGATCAGTATATTTGTAATGCCATCTGTGATTACTACTGACAGAGGATCACAGTTTCAATCTATACTCTTCAAGGAATTTGACAACGTACTTGGAGTCAAACATCTGAACTAGAGCATACCATCCTTATACTAACGGGATTGTGAAAAGATTGCACAGACAGCTCAAAACTCCACTGCTATAAAGATTGACCCATATAACTTACCTGTTACCCTCCTATCAATTCGAAATACTCTAAAAGAAAACTTACACTGCACACCAACAGACATCGTTTTTGGAAGCTCACTGATTTTAACTGGTCAGTACTTTGAGGTAGATAAAATATCGATCCCATCTACAGGTATTTGTTGGATTACCGCTCCTGACGATAATCACAGGCGGCTAGATTTTGAATTACTGTCCCCTGACGATAATTACAAGTAGCGTGAGATTTGAAAGAATCTCTCCCCTTTTTTGGTGACATTCATAGCGAAAAGACGTATTCTTTTCATTCCCATCGGTATATAAGTAACTCAAATACAAACACTGAAGTTTGCTTTGAACTCTTTACATTTAATTTAATTTCTCATTCTTCCTTTTTGTAAAGTATCTGAAAGAATTCAATTCGATCACTGAGAAGTGAAGCCCCCCACCCACTAATTTCTGATATAATGTCCTCCTAGGCCATGAAAGTTCACTGGACCGAGTACGCAAGACCTTTCGAAACTCGAAACTTACACGGCTCTCAACCCCTGAACGGAAAGGAGTGATGGTAAGGCTAGGGAAGGCATCCATAACACTCCTCACCCACAGCGAATATTCAGTTAACGCACAGAACCAACCTCAAGGTGTGTCGGTGATTCACTAAGTGTAGCATTCCCAGTCCCCCATGATGCAGATGATGGACGCAAAGGGCTTTGTGGAACATAGGCTAGTCACACTCCAGCCCCACAACAGGGAGAAGAGCAAGCGCTCAAGAGACTTCCAATGCTCCTTGAAGAAAGGGAATACTGATATTCGGTAAAAGATGTGTGGAAATATGTACACGGAGTACATTTCTGCCTTACCCTTTAAGGACAACTGACTTCGGCGACAAGCACAAATCTGCTCCGACCCCAACAGAATCTCAGCAACTGACTGCAAACACTCCGTCAGGATCTTGGTTAAAATCTTTAACTCTGTGTTTAGCAGAGTTATGGGTCTGTAGTCGTCTAAATCCCGCCCAATATGCTTGTCCTTTTTCAACAGCATGATTACACCCCTGGAGATCAGAAATGGGCTCCTGCTGGAACCAGTTGTTGAACACCAACGTCAAAATACCTTGTGAATTTCGCACACTGTGATGTAAACCTTGCAGCCAACCGCTTCAGTAGACGTGAGGAAAATCGGCTAAATAAATGCGAAACTCACAGAGACCAGACTCCTTGGTAAACCAGTTCTAGAAATGCTGCCGAAGTGCTCCGCATATTTCCTTGGTCGAACGTAGGCTGCATCGATCCGGGTTGTCGACCTGCCGATTGTAACGATTGGAACCTCGACGAATTTCCTACTTGCGCAATTCTGCGCCCACATTCACAGCTTCATTATATATTTTTTTAATCTATGTCTAACTACATGACCCCGATAGCGCTCGCTAGCGGAACACTCCAGGGTTTGTCTAACTAAAGCTATATCTAAGCACCTCCTTCAGAATCCTCCCTGTCCGCATTCTCGGCCTAGAGTATAAACCTATTCAGGTGTAAACGAGTCTGTGGTTCGAATAGCTTAACCAGTAAAACGTGGGAAAATGTAACAGCTCTACATCCACCCTTCTCACTAAAATTTTATCCAGGTAGCTGACCACCCGGAGTTCACGCCCATTTCTTCCGTTCAGGGGTATCGACCCGGTATCTATTGACGAGGCCAAACTCGTCGATCAGATCGACCAAGCTACGACCACGCCAGCTCCTGCTAGCTCCCCCTTTCTAGCTTGGAGTCCAGGATGGCATTCCAGTCCCCCATTAAGACTAGGCGCGCCGGGTTCACCAGGAACGGCCCCAATTGACAGAATAAGAAACAATGGTCGTTAGTCTCCCGGATCGCATCCACATCCACACTGGAGGACAAAAGATCACGAAGCAGCGGGAGGCTTACTTCGATCTCTCAAGCCCATGGCATTCAAACATGTCATATTTTTATCGTCTATACAAACGCTGCACGAAAATTTGGACGGACTGTACTAGGCTCTCAGAGACCATGTCGGACGTAATCCGTCCGTCATTGAGAATTTCGTTGACATTTGTGGAGAGTGTTAGTTTTACTGCCAATTTTCTATGTAAGAAGGAGTGGAGAAGTGCTAGGGTCCTCCCAGAGCAATGTTTAGACAATTTTTGAAGCTCAGGAGACTCAACATGAACCACTCTGAGCTTCAGAAAAATTCTTTGGCGGCAGAGATGAAGTACCAGACTTTCAACCTGCTGCCGGAGTTTCTTATCAAGGTTATTACTCAGGAGCATCAGGAAAGTGCCTGGGGTCCTCCATTGACTTACACTTGACAAAGGTTATCTTAAATAAAGTTCTTAATAGGCTCATCATCTGCTAGGAAATATCCTTTTTCAGAGCCTGCCTGTACACTTTTAATATAGTTCCACCTTTGAGAAAAAAAACATGTTATTTTTGGATGGGTTGGGAAGAGAAACCTAGAGGGAGAAGAAGGGAGGCATAAGATTCTTTAACATCTGCTCCTGCTAGTGACGTAGGGGCAGATTGAGTCTTGGCTTGGTCCATGGCTTGTTCCAAACTGCTCCAACCAAACTTTTTCTCACTTTTGATAATCTCCTCATCCTCATAATCTTCCTCCTCCTCTTTTTTAAAGTGGAGGACCGAGGTGGAGGCAGTACCTCTACTTCCATGTACAAGTCCAATTGAGGTAAAGTTTCCTGCAATTGCTTCTCCAGTACTTGCTGTTGTTGCAGCTGCTGCTCATTTCACTCATGCTGCTGTTGCTGCAGATGTTGTTTCAACTCTTGTTGCTATCATTCATCTTATTGCTGCTGCTGTTATTGTGGATGCTCTTGTTCCTTTTTGCTGCAGCTGTTTCTGTGGTTGCTTTTGTCACTGTGATTGCTGCTGATCCTTTGGCTGTTGTTTGGTTGGCAACTTCACCAGAATTTTTTTTGGCCAATGCTGCTTGGTCTTCTTCTTCAGGACATCCAACCAAGAAGGAGGGGTTGCAGCCTTTGATCCCCCTCCTCATGATATCCTTCTAAACACTGAATCCCCATTGTTGGCCTTGCTAAAGTTTTTCTCTTCCACTGCTTCCTTGGCTGTAGAGGGTTGTGGTTGAGGTTGTGGTGCCAGGTTCTTGCCAGAGAACAATTTCAACAAGTGGCCTATATGTCATTGTCACCTGGAGGGCAAAATGAGTGAAAATGCACACCTTGCTTGTATCAGACAAGACATGCCTGATTTGTCCATACTTTGAGAAAAAAAGCTCCCAGCCAGTCCTCAGTGATATCCATGGAGATGGACTGATTTTGTTGACAAAATGTTACCAGTCATCTGCTTGGCCTCATCCTCTGCATCCAGTAGAATGTCTTGCAATTCATTTGATCTTTTTGTCAATATTTTGGCACAAATTCGGGGACTTTTTAGCACCTCGTCCAAATTTTCAATTAGATTTCTGGTCTTGATGTCCATTGTCAGCAAGGAAATGGACCACTTTAAAGGAATCCTGTTTAAAGATGATAGAAGAAACCAAGGACAGAGTTATATGCATATCACTCAATAGAGACTCAATTCTAAATGGAAAGTCATGCAAAGATAGTCTAGATGAGTCAAGAGTAGAATTTGAAAAGAATTTATGAGTAAAACATTCTGCTTATCAGCAGAAGATGTTAACACTTTAAGTTGAGTGAAGAGAGGAGGGATAGAAAACTTACTCTATTTAAAACACTATTACAGAGTTTCTAGCAGTCATGAGAACCAAACTTGTTAGTGGCTATACGGTACCTCATACTTTCAGTGAACAAATTCATGTTCTCTTTGAGGACACATATACAATTATTATGAGCAGACACAAAGAAGAATCTGTTGTGATCATACCTATCATACTGGTACAGCCAGAAAAGGTGATTCCTATACACTATAGCAGCTAAACAGCCAGTTGTAATCTAAAGAGAATATTATAGTTTCATTTGGTATTTCTGAGAAGATACAACTTTTACACAAGAAACCTCAGTGGCATAATTGTCAATAGGAAGGTTAAAATTTTCACTCCAAGGACTTTTGTGAAGAAAATCACTAAATGAATACCATTCTGTACACTTGTTACAGAAAAAAATCTTGTGAATTGGAGGATTCTCTGTAATAGATGACTTAAAAGAAACATCAACTCATATAACAGCATGGTCCGAATTGACAAGAGGACAGAATTGCAATGATGTGCTAAGGCCATGCATATGTATCCTATAAGCTTTTTGAGAAAAGGAAGATAACCTGGAACAAAAAATTCATTGGTCACAATAGTAGAGTTCAAATTAGTTTTACACATCATTAAGATACCTAGAGAATGTTTCAAAAGAAAAGATTCTACACTACAGTAATTGGTATGAATATTATGGATATTGGAGAAGGAAAGGTTGATGGGGATAAATGATTTTTGTTTACTAGTTTAAATATTTCTTTTAATTGTAACTGTCATGAGAAGATTATTTTAATTTTTAAAGAGTAAAAGGTAAAAGTATCTATCACTGTCCATTGTCTATCGCAAGGCAAGGCATAATGTGGTCTCAGGGTTGTCCACCAAAATACATGCAGGGGCACCTGTCCATGCATGACATGACACTGTAAATATCCTGTTATTATGTAACTGTTGATCTGGACAACATCTCTAAGTACTATCAAAGAGTTTGGTGCCTTATTATCAGTCAGAATGCAGCAACAAGAAAACTACAAACCCACTATGCTTAAGATGAAAAGTTAAAGCTGCTAATCTCCAAAAAGTTAAGAGAGTTTAAACCATTAAGGCCATGGAAGAAAGGAATATGTAAACCATATCCTAAACAGGAAACAAGTGATGAATCTCTCATCCTGTTTAAGGCCAAAAGAGAATTATTAAACTATTGATACTTATCTGAAATTGAAATCTAAGGAATATTAACATAAAAGTATATCACTTGAATTTCAAGAACAAGATTCAAGTTAAAATTAATAAAAGTTTTAACTTTGTTTATATCAAAGAAACAAATAATGAGAAAATTAAGGAATTATTGTAAGAATCTCATTAATTTCTACTTTCATTAAAACTTATATCTGAGGTGACTGATTCTTTTTGGAGTTCTTTCCAATGAATGTTAGAAGATTTGAAAATCAAATACATTACTACAAAATTTGATCTCATTTGCTTATAGAAGATCCAAAATCAATTGTTTGAATGTGTGTCACAATTTGAGGAAGCAACTTTTAAATGACCCTCAGTTTCCTTCTAAAGTTGTGACTGTGGATGAAGATTAGTGTTAAGAATAGAACAAGTATTAACACAGTTGAAGACACAAAAAGGTGTGTCAGGTATTATCAAGTGTCAAGAACATGTTAATTTGTTTTCTTTTATGTGAATGAGGTCATACACAATGAATTTGTGAATTTTGGACAGATGGTGAATCATCATTTTTATTTAGAAGTCTTGTGTGAGAGTTTGCAGAGAAAATGATCAAATATGTGGAGTAGCATTGATTGAATCATGCACTAACACAATGTCTCCACCCAGATGTCCTTGAGTGTTCAGCAATGTTTGACCAAAAACAACATAGCAATTGCACACCAGCCATACTATTCATCTGACCTCATTTCATGTGACATTTTTGTCCTTCTGTATGAAACATAACTTGGAAAGGTAACACTTTACTGGCATTGATAAAAAATGCAGGAGGTCTTGAGAAAATTCCACACTGAAAGGTTCCAGGAAGGAAAAACTATTTATACTGGAAAATAAAGACAAACAATTCCAAATATAATCAAGGCCACATTTCTAGAAATGAAAAGCTTACTCCAACTGGAAATATACTAACTTTATGAAACAATATATAATAACTATGAATTTATTTATGTAATAACTTCAAACAACAAAGTTCTTTGTATTCCTGTTCAAGTGATTTCTTTAATTTTACCAATAAATCATAAAAGCTCTTACTGTAAATGTTATATCTATACACATTATAATTGTGCAAAAAACAGGAAGTTGATGAGAGCCATAACTGCCAACATCCTGAAAGGAAGCAGAACAAATGATGTTTAAATTGTATTTGCATGCCTGCACTGTTTTCTTTTACTTTCCACATCACTTATGTGAAGATTTGCTCTTGCAAATTATTGCCTGTATTGTTAATTTAATTTCAACTTACATACTTTTTACCTTGACTCACATAAGATCTTTAATATTGTTTAGTGGGATGATAATTTTGGAGTCAAAATGTTCTGAAAAATTATTATGTAACTTAATGCATAATTACTTTAATACACTGAGTTTTATTAATGAATTTAGTCTTTATGAGATGAATTTCTTATTTTTCTTGTTTTATGAAATACAGGGATTTTGTGGTTTGAGAAAATTAAAAAGGAAGAGACAATGGATTAAAAATATTATTTTATAAATGTATTGATTTTTACACTCAGTGTTGTTCTGTAAACTAGTTTTGCAGATGGACAACTGATGTCTTTCACTAGGCTTCACTGGGATAATAGCACTAAAAGTAAATGTTTGTTCCAATTTTGGTTACATAATTGTGAAACTACAGATGATTTTAATTGAGAGTGAAATGTTTCAACTAGGCAATTTGGACATAGATGACATTTTTATGTCTGACATCCAGGAAGTTTTTGAATTTGGGAACCTCTGTTATTAATGGATTTTTTAGTTGATTATCCTAGTTTTTAAGATGACATTGGTTACACTTTTTGACACAATAACTTCTAAAAGAATTGTTGAAGAGCAGCATGTGAATTGCATTAGAATGAGTCATTGTAGGAATGGCCTATCTATATCCACATGAATAGTTTTCATGCATTTATCCACTTTGTTCTCTGCCTCATGTTCTTCACTAGCCAAAGGATAGTGTTTTGTGGTATGGCATTCAACACTCAACTGCAACAGAAATTCTTTGGAGATCACATGGTAGATTTCAAACATAAACACATGTTCAAACAAGGATTCTTTATTATCCATAATTTTGTTGTTTTAAAATATTTTCATGGAGTGGCTAATATAATTTACTTTTTTAATGTCACTCTTCAAACAGTGAATTAAGAAAGTCCAGTTTTTGAAAGGGTACAAAAAATCAGGAACAGGAAAGTTAAAAACATTGAACAGATTATTGCAGTAAATTCTAATCTATCTCATCTTTTTCAAGTCCAGAAACCACCAAAGTTTACACACTGGATCATCTTCTAAGTGTTTCAATCTTTATTTTATTAATCCAATGACCCTTTCCTATTTGATTCTACTTAATTCATATCTTATACATTTGCTCAGTCACACTATTTTTATTGTTATAATCCATGTTGAATAATATATTAAAATTTGTTGGAATTGCTTGAAAAGGTTACATTATCTTTTTGTCCTTAGAACCATAGGCTGTATAACAAACACATTGTTTTAACACATATTCTACTGGGTTAAGATTTAGTGATATGGTTGACCACTTTATACATGGGACACCAGCTCCTTGGAGACATCTGGTAATTATACCAACATGATGAAGGCATTTTATTATCATTTATGATATTGAAGTTTGTACCATAATGATGACATTAAGGGATGATAATGAGGGCAATAATATCCTGCAGTTAAGTTTTGCCAGCTGTGTGGTTCTATCAACAATGACAAGGTTTGTTTTCCTGTTACAGAACATTACACTTCCACATGAAACTTGATTAATTGAAACTATTTTCATCCCAGCACAAACACTCAGCCCTGAATCTCTATACTTATTTTGATTCTGCACTCATAGTATATAAAGTGAAAAGAATTCAACCATAAAGTAAAATAAAGAAACTACTTTTCAAGTATTACTGAGCTATTTATAAATTAAGTAAATTTGGTAGACAAAATGAAATCCTTTGGAATTACTGCATTCTTTGATTTATCTTGTCACAAGCCTTAACTACACTCACTTGTGCTCTGAGTAATTTTGTTTGACAAAGTTTAACATACCTATCTGCAAAAAAAAGCAGTGTGTCAAAAGGAAAGATTTTCTCTTGGCACCACTATTACTGTATACTCCTTTGGCTATGTTTATACAATAATAGTGGTATCAAGGGAAAAACTGTCATTAAGACATTTTGTTTTTTTTGTGGGCATTTATGTTAAACTTTATTCTTTGTTCTTTTGCTTTTTATCTTAAACTTTTTATAAACCATTTTCATAACCATTCATTCCATTAAAGAGTATTAAAATTTCTTCTAATGATTTCAGGTGAAGTCTGCAATGACACTTGGTCAATTTTAACTAAAAAAGATTGTGATCTTCTCATCACCATAAATGATATCTTAGCATATTCAATCTCAGTGGCTAATCATTGCAATTCAAACTCCATATGACATATGCTGATATTATAAGATAATTAAATTATTCGTGCTCTTGTACACTGACATGGCATTTTTTTTCTTCTTTCTGTAAATTTACAGATAAGCAATATTGATTGTAAAAGTGACTGTGTTGATTTTGATGAGATGAAAATGTGAATCATTCCCAGAAATGAGTTAGATTCTTCCCAATAATAAAAAATAAATTTATTTCATTTGTGATTAAAAAATAATGGGAAAATATTAACTGATTGAAATACATATTTTTAGCAGGATAACAGTTAACAGAACAAAGTTCTCATTAAAATCTATCCTATTTTTTCTGTTATGGCTAAAAGCTCAAGGACAAACTCAGAAAGAGCATAGTCAGTGTGGGTGTGAGGGTAGACATGTACTGTGTGAGAAGGATGACAAGCAGGCAATGTGAGAGAAAGAGTAAGCAAAATGTGTGAGCACTATAGCAGGAACAATAAGAAGTAGGGTGTGAAATGAAGGTGAGGCAGGCAGTATGGCAGGCAGGTAGTGTAATAAGGATGGCAGGAAGGCAGTGTGGGAATAAAGTTAGGCAGGTAGTATTGGAAGGATGGCAAGCATGCAGTGTAGAAGGAAGGATAGGCAAACAGTGTGTTCATGGTGACAAGGAGGTAATATGGAAGAATAGGCAGGCAGTATGAATATTATTGCACTGATGCAACACTGGAGAGAGAGGATAGGCAGGCAGTGTGGTAAAGAAGAATAGGAAGGTAATGCAGGAAGAAGTGAAGTCATGCAGTGGGAGAAGGAAGGGGAGCAGGCTGTGTGGGTAGAGGATGCTTGGTAGGCATTGTGAGAAGGAAAATAGGCATAGGAAGGACCGTAGACAGGCTGTGTGCAAAGAATTTAATCAAGTCTACCTTGTATTAGAATTATCTAAAAAAATCATTCTTTTCTTTTCATTATCTTTAATATCTTTATTCACTATTTAAAAGACTTCTACTTTCAAGGAGCAGCTTTTATCTCTAAGTATATTTCAAGAGGGCATTTACAATTATATCAGGTATTTGGCATAGAAATCTACAAATGTAGTGTTCTTTACTTTAATAAATATTTGTTAATTTTTATACATTTACTTTTACTCTCACAAAAATTGAAAAATAACTGTAATTCCACCATATTGTTCTATCTGCATCTCTGCTGTCAATCATAATTGTTGAAGCTTGAATAAGCATGGAATAATAATAATACAACACAAAATGTACGTAACAAAATGTATTGAACAATGAAAAAAGGTACACAATATTTACAGGTAGTTTGGTATATTCTTGGGAAGACTGTTCCTGCAGAATGGGTTGACTAAGTCGCAGTCGGGCAGAGTCTCTGGATTCGATCTCTTAATCTTCCGTCGTCTTCCGGTACCAACCCATATTTATATGGTCGGTACTCCACTTATGTAAATTAGGTGTATCATACACAACACCCTCCTCCCAAGCCTTGGAATCCCTTTTGGATTTCAAATTGGCTTCCTATATGGGTTGATGATTATGGCTATTTCTTTGTAGATCCATTTGCCTAATTTTAATATTTTTTCCGTTTTGGATTCACGTTCACTGGGTCCGTCAACTTCCGTTTCCTACCGGATCTTCTTGGTTCAGGTGTATTCTGTGGAGGTTCTACCTGAAACATATCATACATTATATCAATGGGATCTTCGTCCTCATCCGGTATACACTCTTCTTGCTCTATACCGTAATCTTTTTTAAGTTGGTTTTGGTGCCTTTTATAAGTATTCTTCGGCCCTTTAATTATGTAAATCAGGTCACCGATTCTCTTGTCCACTATGCCTCGTTCCCAGAACTCAACGTTGTTTTTATAGCACTTGAAAAACACCTTCTCTCCGGGAGTGTATCTTTTTCTCGCTGTATACATGGTATTTTTACTGTATTTTTTCCTGGCAAAAGCTTGTCAAACAACTGACTTAACTTTCCTAGCGAACATTAGTTCAGCTGGTGCCATGTTTGAATGTGTTCTCTGGTTTGGCGTGATTCTGTATACTTGTAAGAATTGCTGAAGCGCCTTTTCCGTTGGAACTCCTGAGGCTTTCTTCAGAGCACGCTTTAAAGTATCGACAAATCTTTCTGCGAGTCCATTAGACCTCGGATGATACGGAGGCGTCGTTATGTGGTTAATTTGATATAACTCACAAAATTCCTTAAATTCTTCAGAAGTGAATTGTGTACCATTGTCACTCACAATACACTCTGGCACACCGAACCGTGCAAATAGTTCATGCAAAAAAGTTGTTGTGGTATTGGACGTAGGCTTTTTACAGCGTAGTACTTCCGGCCATTTTGTAAAACTATCTACCACTATTAAGTAGTAAAGATCTTCTACTGGACCAGCGAAATCAATGTGTAATCTTGTCCACGGATGATCCGTCTTGGGCCATGGTTTGTATACTATAGGTGGTGCCTTAGCTGCTAACGCACACCCCTTACATCGATGAACCATGTTTTCGATATCCACATCCATTCCTTTCCAATACACAAAGCTTCGCATTAAGCTTTTTGTTCTATTAATACCAGGTGACCCATATGAAAAGTCCCAAGTATTCTTTTCTGCAGCTTTTTTGGTATTACTACTCTCTCACCATATAATAAAACTCCATCACCTATTGAAAAAATCTCCTGCACTTTTTGGTCATTCGCTACCATTTTGCTTTTAATTTCTAAATGAAATCATCGCTTTCAGCTTCTTTTTTTTTTTAATTTCATTTAGCGTAACCGGTAGCTCTCTTACAATGTTGTTTACCATGCTTTTCACCTCATAATCTGCTCTGATATTTGCAATAATTGATTCTTCGAATCTTTCTTCTTGCCTCGGTACTAGTCTTGATAGACTATCCGCATGAATTATCTTTTTTGGATGATAGGTGCTTTATGTGAAAATCATAATTGAGAAGAATGGTTCCCCATCTTAACAGACGATTTGCTGTATAACCGGGTAACCCTTTCTTTGAACCAAAATGGTGATCAGTGGTTTATGATCCGTTTCAAGGATAAAATGTCTGCCGTGGATGTACCTGTGAAATTTTTGTATGGCAAAAATGATACTCAGTGCCTCTTTTTCTATCTGAGAGTAACTTCTTTCTCCTGGGAGCAAAGTTCTCGAAGCGTGTGCAATGGTTTTCTAGAACCATCTGGCATTATGTGTTGAATACACGCTCCTATCCCGTATGAACTAGCGTCACTTGCCACTACAATATCCAGTTTTGGATTGTAATGGGTTAAAAAGAGGTCGGACGTAAGCATTTTCTTTTTATTTCATCAAAGGCTTTCTGACATTCTACCGTCCATTCCCATGCCTTGTCTTTTTTAGCAGTTCATTCAACGGAGCTCTTAAATTGTACATTCCTTTAATGAACGCTTGATAATAATTTGCAAGCCCTAGAAAACTTTGTAGCATCGCCACATTAGTGGGCTTCGGCATGTCTCTAATCGCAATGGACCTTTCCGGATCTGGACATCTGCCATTTTTGTTGATTATGTGCCCTAAATACTTAATTTCCTCCAAACCAAATTCGCACTTTGACTCTTTGACTTTAAATCCAAAGTCCTGAATTTTTTAAATACTTGATTGAGATGCTCTCGATGTTCGTCGACCGATTCGCTCCTTACTATGATGTCGTCTAAGTAAGCGCACGCAAAGTCTAAATCATTCAGCATGACGTCCATAGCTTGTTGAAAAATGGCAGGTGCCACTTTTAATACCAAAAGGAAGCCTGTTGTACTTGAATAACCCTCTATGCGTGTTTATCCCTAGTAACTTCGAACATTCCCCTTCGACGGGAATTTGGAGATAGGCATCTGATAAGTCAATTTTTGAAAATATAACTCCACCATTTAGCTTGTTAAAAATCTCCTCCGGACTCGGTAACGGGTAATGGTAGTCCTTAATTACCGAGTTCAACCCTGTCGAAAAATCAACGCAGACTCTGACTTGGTTTGATTTCTTTTTTATGCACACAATCGGCGCAGCCCATGAATTAGATTCTACTTTCGAAATAATTCCCATTTTTTCCAACCTATCAAGTTCTTCGTTAATTTTCTCTACACTTGCGAAAGGCACATTACGTTTCTTTTTAAAAATTGGCATAGTATTTTCCTTTAATTCGAATTTGGCTTCAAACTTGTTACATCTTCCAAGACCAGGTGTGAAAGTTTCCGGAAACTTTTTTTTTTAATTCCTCATTAATGTCCTGTCTTGTTTGCGTATTACTTTCTACTTTTCTGCAGAAAGAGTTTAACGGTTTATCCCACAATTCGAATGTTTCAATAAAATCTGTACCCATCAAGTTTTCTCCATTTTTCAGAATGAAAACTTTTATTTTTAACTATCCCGTTCAATTTCATGGGAAGTACAACCTCGCCTTCGAATTTAATTTCCTTTCCAGTCACTGTTCGAGCGCGTTTCGTTGACTTCATTATTGTAGGCCTTTTAAAATTTTCCATGTTTTATAGTTCATTATTGTTAAATCTGAACCCGAATCGAGTTGAAATTTGATATTCTTTTAAATATTTCAGTCGTCACATACTTCCTCAAATCTCTATCTGATTTGATATTTGAATTTGTTTGACTAATTCGGCTATTGACTTTTTTCGTTTTACAACACGACCCTTTGTGACCATTCTTGTGGCACACGAAACATTTTTTATTTCTATATGGGCAATTTACCTCCCAATGTCTGTCGTTGCACCGTCTACAATTGAATGGCGGAACCATTTTTTTTCCGTCCTCATTCTTTTCATTTAATTTTTTTTTCTATTTTTAAAGTACGCCGAATTTTTAATCCAATTTTTTCTGATGGGTAATTTGACTGTTTCTTCACTTTTTTAATATAAGCAATACCAGCTTCTTCAATTTTTTGAGACTCTTTCTTTAAACTTACGGCCCGCTGACACTCCTCTGCTAACTTTTGCAGGGTAAGGTTTTGTTCAGATTCGAGTTTAGACAAAACTCTACGTCTTATTTCGGCACTTTTACTGGATACCAGACCTTGAGCAAAAAATTAAACACTTGAATTCTTCAACCGTAATCTCTGCCAATCTGAAATTGTCACAATGTCTATTCACTATAGATGCATAAGTTAAGTAATCCTGATCGTCGGATTTAGCGACATTCATGCATAACCATCGCTTATGCCAAAGCGACATATTTGCTCCAAACAACTCCTTTAGCAATTTCACTGTTTCCGAGAATTCCAATTCATTTGTTCTTCTCGGTAGAATAAAATCTACAAATTTGCTATGTTCTGCTGTACCTAGCTTTCTTAGTAATAGACTGACTTTTCTTGAATTCGACCAGTTTTCACAGTCTGTGTGGAAAATATCTTCATATCGTTTAAAGTACGCTTCAAACGTTTTTCCTTCGTCTGGCACATAGTTGAAAGTTTCCAACGAATTAAATATGATGTTGTTAGAATATGAAGAGTTACTTTCATTTGCCTGATTGTTGTTTAATTTCTCCAATGTTAACTTTTGAATTTCCAAAACCTTGACATACATTTCTTCCTGTTCCTTTGACGTTTGCTGACTCAACTCCTCTTGCCTTTCTTGATAATTCTGCTGTGCTAATTGTTGTTCTCTTAATAAGGCAACCTGTTCACTTTGTTGTTGCAGACTCAACTGCTGGGATTTGAATAATTCAGCTTGACTCAACTGCTGGGCTTTAAACAATTCAGCTATGACTTTGGATAATTCCTCCATTTTTAGCTGACACATCCACTGACCCTATCATACTGAACAATATTCCTTTCACCAAAACAACACATTTATCCAAACCTTTCTTACTACATACATCAAAAATGCCTCTTTGACTCCATGAAAAAACCTAAATGATCCCCTTATGTACAAATATTGTCTGTGGGGGGAGGGGCATAAAAAACAACAACTTTTAAAAAATCCCCAATGAGTATATACAATATGTCGAAATATATTTACAAGAAAAAAAAACAAAATCAGTGTTAGTATTAAAACCCCCCACAAACTTTGAATGTGGCAGAAATCTATGAAAATAAAGACACATTCATACCGTCAAGCACTCACACAAGCACACACTCATTCATACACAACAACAAATACGAAAGCACACGCACGAAACGAAAGGCGCCCCGCATCCACCAGAGAACTGACATCACTGACCACCTAAACGAGGGAGGGAACGGGGAGTTAAACTAAAGGAAGAAAAATGGGGCCAGAAATAAAAGGGGACCAATGAGCAAACACACCCTAGCTAAGTTTATCAGAACCGAAAAGAAAAAAACTAAAGGAAAAATACAAACTCCTATTCTAACCTAATTTCGGGATGGGTTGCCCATGTTCAACCCAGTAAAACAATATCCTGATGCCTAACCGGCATCCAGATGCCACTCAAGGTCAGCCTCTTTTACTCGGCACATACGCGCAAGATTCACCCACCTTTTGTTGAATTCCAATGAGGTGAGCCGCCGCCTTTCCGTCCTGATCTTGACTTTAAGCTGATGCCTAAAGAACAAGATCAGTTGGGAAGAAGTGAACTTCTCGCCCTCATGGAATCCCTTCTGACGCGTCGTCCAAATCACGACTCTCATAACCCCTAGTAAGCAACAGAACACATAGTGTTCAGCCTTCGTCATCTGCGGCACCACATTGCTACAAACAGATCTGGCATCCAGGACAAAAACCTTTCCATGCAGCATGCGAACCATGAGACCCTCAAGAAACCTGCACAACGGCACTACCGCCCTGCACTGAAAGAAGGCGTGACCAATAGTCTCGACTTCCCCCGTACAGCGACGACAGTTTGGACATTTCTCCAAGCCTGCTGAACAAAGTCTCTTGCCGACCCAGAGAGCTTTACGAATCACCAGCCAGGTGAGTGATGCCTCATCGTTATTGAGACATTTCAACCCGGGCGCCCACGGCCATATCGAGCGAGCCTCCTGCTTCGTAAGACCGAGCTCGCCAATCAGATCATCTTGTACGGACCCCCTAACTAAAACTTGATATAATGCCTTGCGAGACAACGCCTGGGCGTTGGAGAGACCATCCGAAACCCGTAAGAGGAGCTTCAGAGCGCGACGACATTCACGATAAAAAGAGCACTCGGCACGTGGTAAACGGCCGGCCTCTTGTTCGCACGAGTGCACACTTTTCAGGGATGGAAAATGTTTCTGGACGTCTTCTTTCCAAAAGGCACCCTCCTCATTCGACCCACGACACATTCGGTCTAAAAAAGTAATGCGAAGCATATATTGACGGATCTCAATGCTAGGCATCCCCAGACCGCCCTCAGAGGGATGGAGGCAACAGACCTCGCGAGATACCATAGGGGCCTTGCCTCTCCACAAGAAAGAGAACAAGGTCCTGACTAATTGCATTAGTCGGGCATACGGGAGTGGAAGCACAGAGAGTCGGTAGAGGAGGATCGGATAGATGTGTGAAACACATACTTCCGCCCTTCCCTTCAGGGAAAGTCTCCTCCGAGACCACAGATTAACCGCGATCTCGGCCTTCCCTTGTACCTCCGACCAGTTCATTTCCAACTGGAGATCAGGACCGAACCAGACGCCGAGTATCTTGATCGGCCCATCCGTCCAGAGGAAAGGTCCGGGAAGAGAAACTGAATACCTGGCCGAGGTGGTAGCGCCAGGCAGGGTAATTCCGCGCAGGACCGGATTCGCCTTTAACTTGCGAAGGAATGGTTCCAACGCAAGAACGTAAAGCAAGGGCGATAGCGGACAACCTTGACGAATGGAGCGAGACAATACGAAAGGCTCCGACCTTACCCCATTCACTTCCACCAGCGCACCGGGGGTCGCATACAAGAGCCGGATCCAGGAGCGAAAGTCGGCTCCGAAACCGGCCGCCGACAGGACAGCCTCCAGAAACCGATGGTCAACCCTATCGAAGGCCTTGGACTGATCTAAATTGATCAGCGCGGCTTCACTGTCGACTTGTTCTAAGATCAAGCGTACCATATGAAGGTTATCCTGAATCGTCCTGCCCTTCACAGCACAAGTCTGTTCGGGGCCAATCAGACGAGACAGGACAAGCTGCAAACGGTTGGCTAAGATCTTCGCCAAAATCTTTAAGTCAGTATTTAACATCGTCAAAGGGCGAAAGTTCCCTAACCCATCCCCACCGTTCTTGTCCTTACGCAACAACTTGATCACACCCCTGGTGAAGCGTCGAGGTAAAGACCCCTGCCTCATCCAGTGGTTGTAAATCAGCTGCAGCAAAGGAACAAAAACGGGCGACAGCCTCAAGTACACTTCGTAGGGAAGTCCATCTAGTCCCGGAGACTTATCCAGGCCAACCTGCTTCAGCGCATCCCAGATTTCTGACTCTGTTATGGGACCCTCGCACCTAGCCGCTTCAGCTGCCTCAAGGCAGGGAAAGTCAGCCAAATAGGCATCGAACTGAGCAGAGCTCAGACCGGGCTCCCTGGTGAAAAGATCCTGAAAATAAAGCCGAAAGGCCTCGCATATGCCCGCGCTTGTAGTCACGGTCCGCTTATCCGGCAATGTGACGCACGCTATATGTCGCTTAGCCGCGTTCCGATTTTCCTCTGCACGCAATTCTGCGGCCATATTCGTCGCCTCAGAAGACATTCTCTTTAGCCTAGCCCTAACTACCAGAGCTTGATCCTTCTTGATAAGCAAGGAGGCCAACTCTGCCTTAGCTAAGACTATGTCCCCACTAACACGGGATTTGACGGCCCGATCAACTTTATCTTCTAATGCCGTTTGCGCCGCTAGTCTATCTAGATTGAGTCGACGACTAAAATCGGCAGCAAACGTTCTAATTTTTGATTTTAATTTTCCCCACCAGGCGTTACCCACAACCGCCCCCGTCAATTCCCTCTGAATCATTAGTAGCAGCTGGTCCCGGAAATCCTGCACACTAAAAAGTGAACAGTTAAATTTCCAGTAACCAGCCAATCTAACCTTAGGCTTATCTAAGTTTACACGGACCCGGACAAGCCTATGATCCGTGTAAACTATATAATGGAAACTTGGACACTCTAAGAGCCCTACGTCGACTCTCCTAATTAACACTCGGTCCAGGTAGCTCGCAAGCGAGCCAGGAGCCGAGTCGCCACTAGTTGTCCAAGTCCATGCTACCTCCTGAGGGTGCTCATTCCGGTACTTATCGACAAGATCAAACCTGCCGATAAAGTCCCGAAATGCCTTCACATCAGGATTGTTAGTACCCGGTTTTTTACCTATACGATCTATATCGGGGTCAAGGACGACATTCCAATCCCCCGCTAAGACTACCCGACGAGAAGTCGTCAAAAACGGCTCGATCTGCCGAAACAAAGCAGGCCGCTCAGCATGAACATTGGGCGCATAAACCCCAATGAGACGTAAAGCCTTATCCTTTATAGTAACATCCAGCACGCAAAGCCTGCCCGCCGGATCTGCGAAGACAAGGGAACATGCAGCCTCCAAAGACTTGCTCACTAGCCAAGAGACACCCCTCGAACGACCATCAAAACATGCTGAAAAAAGGGCGAACCCCTTAGACAGTATATCCTCACGGTCATGAGAAGAAAAACGGGTCTCTTGCACACAACAAACATTCACCCCGAGGCGCTGAAGGTCACGAGAGAGCCTCGCCCTGCGAGACTCGGACCTCAGGCCCCGCACATTTAATGTAGCTAACCAGAGAGACATGAGAAGTCCGATTAGGGTTGTTTACCAGCATTAAACATGGCCGGGGTAAGGATACCGACAGCGTCTCCCATAGACCCATGGCCCATCTCATTCTTGATGGTGCCGTCTTGGGAGATACCGCCGATATCCCAGGGGAATGTCAATTTAAGAGCTCTATACAGGGATGGGTGAACTAAAACTGGGACCCTCCCTGCACAGAACTGTTGTAACTTTTTAAGATTATCATTCTCAACAATGGCAATGGGTAAAGCCATCTTAACGGCATTTACGGCTTCCTCTACCATCGCCCAAGCTTGATTGGCCGCAGGTCCTGACCTAATAACTGTCAGGACCCTCTGGGCATTTGGGAAGTTTTTGGGCTCCTCAATATCCAGGTCGGCAAACTGCTTAATTGAGAGCAGGTACTTCAGCTCTTTGACCCTGTTACTATAGTCCCGGGCTCTCTCGGCCTGGGCAGGGGAAATACGGCACACCTCCTCTCCTGTATTGAAAATAAATCTTCTCTTTCTTTCTTTCTTTTCTTCTTTTGCCTGTTGTGTTGGGCTTCTTTGCCGCTTGGGAGCAGGAGGAGGCATCTCGGCATTTTTTGCCGGTGATTGCTTGGGGGTGTGAAGGGGGGGTGGATTTTTGTTTAACGGGGGAAGGAGTGGGTGTATTTAGAGGGGTATAATAAGATCTATGTCTATAGGGGCTGGGATCTCTACTATGGGGTGTGGCTTTTGATGGCGAGGAAGCAGGCGAAGGTGAGGGTTGTTTTTTCGGTGAAGGGGAGGGTCCAGCAGAGGACGTTGAGGGGATTGGGTCTTTTTTCTTTGAATCCAGTTGTCTTTTAAACTCCTTAATTTTTTCTGACTTTTCAAATCCTGGGTCGAATTTTTTTTGCATATCTTTAAAAGACAGATCAGTAGCCGGGGCATCGCCCTTAAGGTTGTTAGAGGGAGTGGGGCTGTATGTGCCTTTCTTCCTTGGGGCTTCAGGGGACTGAGGACCCGCTGTCCGGCGCTTCCCTCTGACCTTACCAGCAACCAGCCATTCCCCCTCCCCCTTCTCCACAACTGCACCGGCAGCGGGCGAAGGCTCTTTGCGGAACGTGGCTTCCGATGACGCGCCGACCGGAGGATTAACCGACCCGGTCCTGGAGGCTGGTACGCCCATTACAGGCGAGGCGGAATTTAGAGACGCGGTCAGAGGGGGATCTTGAGTAACTGGCGCTTGACTTCCAGAGGCCTTCTTCTCTGGGCAGGAGGGGGAGAGATGACCAGTCACTCCACACCTCCAGCATACCGGTCTTCGACCCGTCACAATGACCGGTAATTTCAAGACGCCAACATCCAGACAGTTGGGGATGGAGCGGAAGGCTTTCTCGTCCAACATGATGTCAAAGCTCCACCCCCCGCTCAGGCTATCACAGGAAGCTCCCAGAATTTCGCCATACTGAGAGAAGAACGCCGCGAGATGTTCCCCGATAACCTGAGGAGGGACCTCGTATACCGTTACACTGGTCTTACGTCGGCCTTCGTACTCTGTACGCAGAATAAATTCTTTGTTGATTAGCTCGCGGCTAGCCGCGGCGACGCAGTCTTCTGCTGTGGGCAACAGCACGTCCCACATGAAAAATTTAGCACCCTTAACTATTCTAAGGGGCTTGAACCCAAAGGATTCCAGTGCTTTCAACACTGTGTTTTTCGTCGAGCGACACATTTTGCGCGTACGCTTGTCCACGACGAAAACAGACACTATTCTTTTGTCAATTTTCTTTAATTCTTGGGGGTCTTCCAAAAGTCCACCTTCTACAACAAGGTGTGCGTAACTTTTGGCACGCTCCAAGTGTGACGGTTACACACCTGGCCCAGGGTCGGATCCTTTGGTTACGGCGCCAACGGTGACGTCGCTCCTCCTGGTCGCTCCTCCTGGGTCCAAGCGTGCCGCTCCAACCCCTTGGTCAGATGATCACCAGCCTCGCCTTTCCCGACTCGCTTCCAATACCTGGTCACTAAAGCAACTGTACCGATCTCCGGTCTGTCTACCCACGCTGTGTTTAGATCTTAGACAGACGGGACCAGCAGGGATTGGGGCCGATACAAGTTGAGTCCGACGGGGGTGGCAAAACACAAATAAAAGAGAAAATAAACTCACGAGACAAAAAGATTGCTGATGAAAAAAAAAATGGGTAACAACCCTTTATATCTTAATGTCCGCTACATAAAAACAAAATTGTTCTCATTTCCCGACCCGCTCTGTGGACTATGGCACCAAGCTTCTATCACACAACCTAAAGATTTCGAATTGCCTACTCTTTAGAATTGTGTATGTCGGAGTGTGGTTTGGTTCGACACTGGGGCTAATTTCTATCGATCATTCGCAGTTGATTCTTCTCTTCGACTTGAGTTGTATTTCTTCTTCTTCGTCGACTTAGGCTGGAAGTTCTCTTGTCTTTGACTTGGGCTGGAAGGATCTCTTGCCGCAACTCAGCCGCAACTCTCTGTCGTCCGAGGTGATCTCTTCTCGCTGCCGTCCGGGGCTGAACTCATGTCTTCGACTTGGGCTGGAAGGATTTCTTGTCTGAGGATTCTTTTGCCCGCAAAGGGGCGAGTGAATTGGGCCTGATGCCCGCGTTCAGGCTCTTTCCCTGCCCGCGGTTCAGCTGCAACTCCACTCCAACTCCAACTGATTTCTGTCGACTGGGGTCCTGCTTTTATTGACGCCGCAACAAACTGGGGTGGGTCTGTCGGCGTCAGGGTTTTCTCAATAATTCCAATAGCCGCATTAATTCTGTTTCCCCATTATCGCTATTGTTTTCACCCCTACTTCCTCATAGTGCTTTTGGTGGGGAGGCGCATATCCATCTCTCTCGGTCTCTCGTATGTCAGGTGACCGCTTTCGACTAATGAGATTCTGATCGAGCATTTCTTTCTTTTCTTTTCCGCAGCCACGTGACCGTTTTCGGCTAATGGGATTCTGGTTGAGCATTTCTTTCTTTTCTGCAGCCACGTGACCGTTTTCGGCTAATGAGATCCTGATTGGGCGTTTCCTGCAATCAATCGGGGCGGGCTTATATCGTTCTTGTTCTAAAAAAACAAAATCTAATTTTTCCTTTTTTTTTCGCACGTACGAAAAATGACCATCTTGGCCTTCTCTCACCTGGACTTTGTCAAACAGCTCGCCGCTAATTAGACTTGACTTCAGAAAGGATCTTTTCCGCCTTCTTGGCGCCCTCTGTGAGCCAAAAGCAATTGTCCCTCTTTTTACCTCTTTGTTTTTCCTGATAGTCAAAAATCTTAATTATCTACATTGAAAATGTCTCCACTTTATTATTGTGGGGGTTCTAATTTTTAACAGGTCAGAGCCTGTATACCGTTCCACCGGTCACTCCCCTCAACCCAAAAGACACTTTTTCTCTGATTAAGATTGTTTCATTGTTCCCAAAATTTCTCTTTATCCAAATTGATAAGGTGTCTTTCCATGCAAAAGTAGGCTAGGTGCTTTGACCGATATCTGGCTTCCATCAAGCGGCCCGTTTTGATATCATGTCTTTTTTCCCTTTCTTTCTTCTTATTATTTCTAATTCTATTCTTTAAAAAAATTCGGTCAACATGCTAGCTAAGATATCTTTCTGACTCGTGTTTTTGTTAATGACCGTTTTTTTTTTGTATTTCTCGACCTCTCTCTTTCCCCTTCCTTCTTCTTCCCTTAGGATCGTCCAAGTACAATCTTAGTGAATTATTTTCAACTCAATTATTTTCCGTTTTAAAAAAAATCAACAACCTGTTTAGTAAACCGAATAAGAAAAAATTAAATCATATTTCTATGAATATTTCTAATAATGCAAGGTGCCACACAAGAACTCCGCTAAATTGATAATGCACTTAGGAGGGGACGACCAACAAGAGGGCGATTCCCCGGCCTCAGGCTCAGTTTGCGGTTCATTTTCGTTTTTTTCAGAATCTTGGCCATTATTGGCCTCCATAGTTGTTTCCTTGTTATTTCCATTCTTAGCTTCCGTAGAAGTAATTTTCTCATTTTCATTAACTTTTTTCCCAACAGTTTCCACATTGCTAGGGGAAGAGGTATTAAGAGCTGGAAACTCCTCCAAATTGTCCTTGTCCGGGGGGTCTTTTTTGGTAGGGTTGAAAAGGTGTTTTCGAATAGACTTTTTGGGCTTTTTTTTAATAGCCAAAAAGGAGGGTGGTTTTTTTTCCTTTTTTTTTTCCATTTTTAAATAATAAGAAGGAAGGGGAGGGGTAAATACGGGTGGGGCACTGCCTTATAGGCGGAGGGAGGGAGAGAGAAAAAAAAAAATAAATAAAAGGGGAGGGTAAAAAAATAAAGGTTTGCTTATCAGCAAGACAACAATTTAAACAAATATCAACAGAGAAAAAAAATAAAACAGAAGGACGTGTGCAAAAATTATAACCACAAATGTAAACAGGTAAAACAAATGGACAGACGAGAAAATGTGAACAAGGTTCACAAAAACGAAGAAAGAACAAAAATTAAAAGTACAACAGACAAGAAAGCCACAAATTACACAATAAAACTAATAGTTATAAACGGAAAAAAAAAAAACGAGAAAACGCTATACAAAATAAAGTACGAAACTAAAAATGTAACAATTTACAATATGGCTGCCGATAAAAAACGATCAACCCAACAACGAAAACGTTAAATAAGGAAAAAAAAGAGGAGGGACAGAAATTACAAATTAAACACAAAAATTAAAAACAAATATTATATACACGTAATTAACAGATAAAACGTAGACTTTTTAACGGGTATTTAAAATAAAAACACAAAGATATTTAACACGTAATAAATAAACAAATAGATAAAGAGGAAGAAAAAAAAAAAGTCGGACGAGAAACGAAAAATAAACAGATAAACTCCGGGGTGTGGGCACGGGAAGAAAATAGATTTAACAAGGAAAAAGTAAAACGTAAAATTAATTAAAAAATAGAGAAGAATTAACTAATAACAAAAAAATAAATTAACAAAAAAAAAATTAACGGTAAATAAGAGGGAAAATGAAAAGGAAAAAAAAATCAAATGGTCAAAATAAGAACGTTAGAAAAATGACAAATTGAACAAAAAGGTCAAAAAGTAAAAATTAGAAAAATGGTAGAAATAAATCAAAAACTTAGCTAAATTGGGTCAGTCAAAAGTTCAAATGTAATCCTCCTAAAGACAGAATTAACGGTCAGACCAGAATAGAAAAACTAAAAAATAAAAAAATACAAAAAAAAATGGGGACAGAAATAAAAGGGACTAATCTAACCTAACTCCGGGTTGGGTAATCCTATGTTAAACCCAGGAAAACAATATCCTTAATGCCTAACCGGCATCCAAATGCCACTCAAGGTCAGCCCCTTTTACTCGGCACATTCGCGCAAGAATCACCCACCTTTTGCTGAATTCCGATGAGGTGAGCCGCCGTTTTCCGTCCTGATCTTGACTTTAAGCTGATGCCTAAAGAACAAGATCAGTTGGGAAGAAGTGAACTTCTCGCCCTCATGGAATCCCTTCTGACGCGTCGTCCAAATCACGACTCTCATAACCCCTAGTAAGCAACAGAACACATAGTGTTCAGCCTTCGTCATCTGCGGCACCACATTGCTACAAACAGATCTGGCATCCAGGACAAAAAACCTTTCCATGCAGCATGCGAACCATGAGACCCTCAAGAAACCTGCACAACGGCACTACCGCCCTGCACTGAAAGAAGGCGTGACCAATAGTCTCGACTTCCCCGTACAGCGACGACAGTTTGGACATTTCTCCAAGCCTGCTGAACAAAGTCTCTTGCCGACCCAGAGGGCTTTACGAATCACCAGCCAGGTGAGTGATGCCTCATCGTTATTGAGACATTTCAACCCGGGCGCCCACGGCCATATCGAGCGAGCCTCCTGCTTCGTAAGACCGAGCTCGCCAATCAGATCATCTTGTACGGACCCCCTAACTAAAAACTTGATATAATGCCTTGCGAGACAACGCCTGGGCGTTGGAGAGACCATCGACATTCACGAAACCCGTAAGAGGAGCTAAAGGTCAGAGTCGCGACGAACATTCACGATCCAATGTAAATTAGGTGTATCATACACAACAATAATTTTGTCAGAGGGCAAATTAACAATAAAGATTTATACACGATAATGCACAAATTGTTGAAAAATACAAAATAAATCTTATTATTTTCATGGCCAAAAATAACATGTAATAGGTCTACAACTACATTTGCCAAATATTTTGGTGGTGTCTGCCCTAGTAATTGTTGTTTATCAAACAACCTGATTTGTTTATGAGATTTTGTTGGTTTATATATATATTTTAAGACATTTTTATTTTTAACATTCTTTTTATAGATACAAACATTTAAGTAAATGCTCTGTTTATAATAAACAGTATTAAACAACATTTACCAGCCTGAATGTCTGAGAAATTTTCACAGAAAATATTCGTCTTCTGAGAGGATTCGAACCTGTATCCTATACGGAACCATCATTTAGCTTGACGTGCCTTTACCGATTTGGCCACAAAGGAGCGTTCGGTTAGCAAGGTCGAATTTACTGTATTTAAACTTCAGTCTTCCATGAATCTCTCACGTCATTCATGTCTGCTCATGGCGTATCAAATGTAAACAAATGACGTCACACATTATGAAATGGACACAGTCCGGCAATTATTTTAAGATATTATGTTTAACATTTTTTTTTATAGATACAAATATTTAAGTAAATGCTCTGTTTATAATAAACAGTATTAAACAACATTTACCGGCCTGAATGTCCGGGAAATTTTCACAGAAAATATTCGTCCTCCGATTATTATAGAAATAAAAAAAGTGAGAATAATTTTACTTTTCATGATGAAAAACGAGAAATAAAACAAACACAACTGACAGATTTAATAGAAAACACAATACACAGACTAGAAGAGAAATAACACTACTCTACTGCAGAACTAATTTATTTGGTGAATTTCTCACTGTTAACGTCTTGTGTCATGCTCACTCTCTATTGCAGTTAAAGGTGTTGGAAACAATTTATGTCCAGTCTAGGCAGCCCTCCCTCTGTAAACAGTGGGATGTCTGTTAGGACTTAACGTAATTTCAATTTAGATTGTATTCTACCTTTATTAATAGTACATATCATTTTATGTTTTATTTTTTATCACAATTCATAATCCCTCGATTTCATCTCTGTTGAGTGAGGGTGAAACTGGTCAGCTGTGTTTTTTATTTATTTTTCATTTTTAATCATGAAAAGTAAATTCGTCTTCTTTTTTTATTTCTATAATAAAATTCTGTACCCTGCAGAAAAAATTATGAAATACCTCAAGGCTCTATCTATCTATCTATCTATCTATCTATCTATCTATCTATCTATCTATCTATCTATCTATCTCCCCTACTTCAAGCATCAGAAGTTCATTCACTTATGAGCTTCTTTTCTTATTATTGCTCTAGACTTTAATTTTTATTTTTTTATTGCTCCAGAAGCCCAGTGAGTCTTAGAACACACTGATTGATTTATTCAATCTGATAACATAAAACCGAATGTGTGGTAGTGCTACATGATCTTTACAAAGCAGCAGTAGGCATACAAACATAAGACGCGGTGACTTCAACATGGCCAAAGCCAAACTTGCTGGATGCCATTCCATCTAAATGCTAATACTAATTATCATCCACATATAAATAGTAATTACCAACATGAAACCCTAACAACATCTAACCAAAATTTCAATATTTACTAAGTTTAACTTAGCACATTGCATCAAAGAGACGGAAAATTAAAATAGGAAGATAATATATCAATCTGTCGTGTCCACTAAAATATCAACTACAATATTTATAAACCAATCACACTCAAGAAAACACTTACATCTTAAAACACACCAATAAAATCATAGATGACAAATCAGAATGTTTGTTGTATTAGTCATAATTATTTTTAGGTAGATACCGACCAAATATCGTACGGACGTAGTAGAAGGCATACCACGTGACTTCTTAGGGCCAATTAGAAATAAAAAAATAATTTAATTCTGGAGCCGATATTGTTCGGAAAAAGTGTATAAAAACATACGAAATCCATTCCCAAAACAATATACAGGCGGCTGCCAGCAAGCTACACACACCTTTCGCCGATGACCTTCATGACTTCATGTAAAAAACGACAGCGTTGACAAACTCCAGATCACGGCAACACCGCCAACAATAAGAAACAATTCGTATCTCTCGTATCCGTTTTTATTATGAATCACGCACACACATGTTGACTTTTTCATACAAACACACATATCACAACATTTTATTGTTTCTCACACACGTACACAAAGACAGTTTATATTTTATTTCAGAACTTTATCAACCCAAACAAAAGACATTACTTTCCAATCTATTATCAACTTTTTGTATTCCTATCTTTATATTAAATCAATGTTTATTTGTTGAAACTACGTCGTCTTTTCTACTTATTCCTTCAATGAAAAGCGTTTGATTATTCTAGGCGGCCAAATTACGAGTGACCCTGTAACGATATTTTATTAATGTATTGAATCCCGACACTCCAAATTTTAATATTCAACGAGAAACCGAGTAGAAGGATTCCTACAAATCTTCCAACTAGGGAGGGCCTGCCTTTAAAATCAGTATTCCAAATCCCGGCTTTTACAAGAGTTTAAATACCACCTCTTAGCAGTTGTGAGAGAAATGCAATTGCAATTTCAGTTGTTCTGATCTCTGGCGGCATTCAGGTGACATCTTTTAAACAGTAAAAAAAAGAGTTTCTTTATATTTCAATGTGGATATTTACTATATTTATTCTGTTGTGACACAAAGCTATAAAAGTGAGAAATTTGGAGAATGTCTTATTAGAGCTGGACTGTCCGATTAGCTATGGCAAATGTTTTGTTTGCATTTTATCATAATTTATTATGATACTAATGTAGCTTTTGAACAAATAAGTGTTCAATCCCCATACTAGCTTTCTCTCTTGCCTTTTTCATTCTCCAGAAATCTGTTTCTTTTTCCAAGCATATTTTATTTTTAAAACCTTTCTTTTTGTTTCTTTTTGTCAGTTTGGTCAGTCATCACCATTGAATCAACACAGCTTGAAGGCAATTGCAACCTTTTAAGTTAGTGTTACTGTTAATTAAAGAGCTTTAGTTGGTACTATCTTTTCTTGATTTGTATTCCGTCGTAAGTTACCTGCAAGGGAGATAACTTTTAAATCTAAATATAAGGGAAACAATCATTAATATTTAAAACTCTATTCTAGGTTTTGGGAGACTACTACTGAACGATTTAACTTTCAAAACTGAATTTCAATTTTCCAGTGAATATGAAATATTTGACATTTTAAAGATTATTGTTAAAATAACCTTCTCGCTTTGGGTGTTAGTCGGATCCGAACAAAAATAAAGAAATGAGACAACGCGAAAAAGCTTTTTCATGACAACGCGTTTCGCCTTCATGTGTTAGGTTATTCTAGCCTGAAGACACACTGACCTGACACAAGAAGGCAAAAAAGTGTTGTCATTAAAAAGCTTTTCCACTTTATTTAATTTTCCCCCAACCTTCATTTTATTGAATCAACAAACTAGATGTACATAAAATTATTTTCTTTTATAGATTTTGCTGCACCTTGTAATTTTTGTTTGTCAGATTTATTTTAATTGACATAATGCATCGTTCAGGCTTGTGAAAACGAATTATTACATGCATTGTTGTGATTTTGTCTTCAAATCTGATCAGCTTTTTATTTAATGATATAGCTAAGCATAAAAACAGTCACAAAGATAAGCATTAAGAAAAACTCTTAATATAATGCTTCAAATAATTTATAGATTCTGTAAAATCATGGTGATGGAAAAAGCAACAGCCTGTCCTGGTAGTTAAACTTTATGATTTAATTTTTTATCTTGTGACAAAAAAGAAACAACTCCAAAAATAACAAAAAAAAAAAAAAAAAAAGAACCCCACCACCGAAAAAAAACCCCAAAAAACAAGATGAAGGATTTCTTGTCACTTTAAAAATTTTTCAAGTACTATTGATATTAGGGACAATGGAAAAGCAACTTACATTGTAAATGTCTAATGGCCTTCTAAGTAATTTTTGATATTAATTTCATTGTATACACAATTTAATACTTGAAAGACTTCAAAAATGAAGGGTCCAGCAGTGCATATTTCTAATATATTTATCAGAGAGACTTTACTCATTTTATCATCTAAAGATTAGGATCAAAATAAAAAATCAGGTTGTTTCAAAATACGTCTCTGTTCTCTCATAGCATTTGATCAAAATTATCAACAATAGATGTAAATAAAAATATTAAAGATGTTTTAATGTAAAAATAGAAGCTTATAGATGCATATTTTCTGGATAACAACCATAAATTTGTAAATTATTGATTGCCTGACATTGATTTTAGTATTCAACTACAGGTAAATGAGTGCAAGAAATTCACTCTAAATGAGTTAAGCCTTTCAAATTTCATGGGACAAAATTGTTTTCATGCCAATTGAATCAAAATAGAAAGAATTATATTGGGATTTGCAGATCATATTGTAGTTTAATTTAATAATTTCTGCACTTAGTTTTTTTTAAATCTCTTTAGTCTTGAGTTTTTGAAATTTTAGAAGCATATAAATAGCGAGAGAATAAATATTGGAAAAGAAAGAGAAATGTCAAATTTGATAATCTGTATTAAATATCTCAAGAACACTTGTCTTTATTCAAGAAAAGAAATCTGTAAGAAATTTTAATGATTTGCAAAAGTTATATAATCTTCAAATTATAAACAATTTGTAAAATGAAAGAAGATTGATTTTTGTAGGTTCTTTTTTGTACCTTCTTTTGTAGGTAAAACGTTTATTCATTGAGAAATGGAAGTTTGTGCCTCATAATTTACAACTTTCTTCAACATTATTATTATTATTATTATTGTGTTTCGTCTTTGATTTGTATAGTATGAATTTACCATAAAAGACTTTAAGAGACAACAAATATTTTTGTATCAAAATATGAAGAGATGTGGTGTCATGCAATCAGAGAGAAAAAATATGTAATTGTGGTCATTGCATGGAGAGTAATCTACTCAAGACATGAGAAGTACACATGTTTATGATTTTTTACAATTTACATATTTCAGGGCTATCACTAATTTGATCCACATATTTGTTTGATCCTATTGATATAATTTCCAAAGCCTCAATATAAACATGTAATGTTGTCTTGAAATTCCATAGATCTTTGCATTTACTTATGTTCTCAAATGTTTTCAAATATGTTTTTTGGCTGATACTGCAATATCTATCAGAAAACATCAGTTTGAACGCTAAAATTGCAGAGGATGGTAACCTCATAATTCTGAACAATTTGTGGTGGCTTATGTTCTCACTAATTCTCCTTGCAAGGGAGGTAATATATGTGACATATTGACCAATGAGCACCTCTATCATGTTACTACAAGTACACTGTTAGCACTAGTCGCCCACAACCAGATATACTGTCAATTGTCTTGTCATATCCTGTTGACACTCTCACATTTTTTTAAAAGCAACCAGAAGAAAAAGCCAGTGATTGTTGTAACAACTGATCCAGGATATAAAAAGTTCTCAAAACATAAAAAAAGCACTTGTGCAGTCTCTTACCTGGCATCGGGCTCCGTCCCTGTGCTGGTAGTATCATGGCTATGACTAGCTTGGTCCGGCTCTGACAAGCCTGGACCAGCTATGACAAGCCAAGACCAGCTATGACTAGCTCAGACCAGCTATGACCAGCTTGGACAAGCTAAGACCAGTCTGTGAAAACACTCGCGTACCCACGTTAAAAACTGACCTTGTGTCACAACTTGACTCTGTGGGGGTTCAAGTAAATAAACCTGGCACAGGGATTCACCCCTGTGCTGGTGGTATCATGGCTAGCAGCCTGAGTGAAAAAATGACCTTGTGGAGGTCAAGTAAATCTACTTACCTGGCACAGGAGTTATTCTGAGGTCAGGTAAGTTTTATCATTTCTCAGTTGCATCTCTTGTCCTTGGGTAGAGTGTGACTCAGTTGCAGCTTCATCAGAGGATAAAGGTGCAACAGGGGAAAATCACATTGTGAAGTGCCCAGCTCTGGGGAACAGCTGCCTGTGGCTGCACCCTCACATGGCATTAGGAAGAGGGATAGGTGTTTGCCACTGAGAACAGCACAACTGATGGTTGCGGGGGCTTGGGGAAATTTTGTCTTTGGCCGAAGTGTACACACTCAGGTTCCCCACATTAAACTCGACCTTGTGTCACATCTCATCTATAGTGGGGCCACTGGGTAAATATACCTGTGTAGTATCTATTCCAGCAACTGACAGCCAGCCCATGGCTTCAGCCATCAGCAGCAGTTCCAGCCAGCAATGATCACCTGGAGCTCCAGCCTGCCATCAGCTGCCACTTCAAACATCTCCAGCAAGCCTCCAGCTCCCACCACAGCAGCCACCTCCAAAACGCCTCCAGCTCCAACAATAACTATAAGCAATAAACTGCCCTTTTCAGGACAACCCTCTCCAGCAACTACAAAACTGTCCTTTTCAGGACAACACCCTTTTCACTCTCTACATGAGCATGCAGAGATATCTTTTGTCTAGTGGACTGTAACCTTATTTTTGTTGATGTCTTTTCTTTAACAAAAATAAACTTGGCAATATATTTTTAGTCAAGTCTTCATTTTTTTTGTTGTCTTCCATCATTCAATATCTGTTTGTGGTCCAATATACCAGCCAGAAGAGTCTAATATATGCAGCAGAATGGGCTTCTGTTAAATTTCAGGGCATTACATTGGTAGTTCCTAGTTGGAATGCACTGATTCTGGACAGCAATTATGAATCCTTCATTTTCTATTCTGAGACCAGAGTCTCCCATCGTCTGATGGATAAAAGTTTAATCTGCATCAGAATTGTTGGCTCTGATAGGGTATTTGCAGTGCAGAGGTTTCTAATCTGAGATCCGAGTTCTATAGAAATGCAGTGGGGTGATTTAATTATAATCCAATGTAATATATTTAGCACTTATAAATAACAGAAATTAAGATATGATAACAGATGTGTAGGTGTTAGCTAACACCCTGCTGCATTTATATTAACACAAATGTAAAAAAATAAACAAGGACAAAAGAATAAAGTTCAAGGCAAAATATTTGTTGAGTATAGTTTTTTAAATTGTTTAAATGTTTTTGTGTTTGATGATTTGAATGTCAGTAATATATATTCATGTATTTATGGTTAATTTAAAACAGTTTATGTTTGCAAATAATTTGTGTAAATTTCAAAAGACTTACTGAGAGTTTGAAAGAGTTATCTTTCTTCGATCAGATATTTTATATTGAGTTTGGTTGCTTATTCAAGTTGTAAGTTTGTTTGAAATAATATATATTGCAGACTGAGTATTATGTTAAAAATAGTTTTTTAACGTGAAGTCTGAATGTTGGAATAATGACACGCGTGGACACGCGTGGACACGCGTGGACTGACGTTGGGTAGAAAATTTCCCTCCTCACTGAAAAGGAATGATTTAAGTGTCGCTTAAATAAGAAAAGTTCGTCACGTGATAGGCTCACAATGACTTGGCGGGATTGTCTTTTCATTCAATTTGGAAGTAGTTGAAAACTCGTCATCTCTTATTTTTCACATTTAATAACCAATCAGAACGCGTCATTTCGTATTTCTGCTTTGAGCCTATTTTAATAGGTTTTGAAAAGAATGTAGGATTTTGAATCCTACAGATACTTATTAAAATTAACCAAAGGGAAATTAATAAGTAATTGAAATCAAAAATGAACAAACAAATAAAAATGTGATGTTAGAAACAAATATGGAATGAAAGGGAAAAGAACGAATAACAAAAGTGAAATAAATTAAGATTAACTCAAAATGAAAAGAATGAAGAAATAAAATTGAAATGAAATATATATAATAAAAACAAAAATGAAATGAATAAGAATGAAAATATGAAATGGAAAGAAATAGCGGAGTCAACTGAAGTGAAAAGAACAAATAAAATGAAATGGAATGAATAAACGAACAAAAACAAAAAATATGAAAAGAACAAAGTTAAAATAAAAAGAACGAAAGACGAATGCAAAATGAAAAGAAAAAACTAACTAACAATAGTAAAATAAATAAGAAAAAATAGAAACATGAATGATAAATAAAGAATTAATAAACAAAAATGAAATTCTAAAAGATCGAAAAAAAAGAATAATTTAAAAGAAAAAGAACGAACAAATAAATGAAATTGTTATGAATAATTAAGAGTGGTCTTCTCTTGTTTTGTTACTCTCCTCTTTGAGAGAGCTATTTCTGTTTACTGGGACTATAAAAGGACACTATATGCGAACCTTGTATTCTCAGTTAAATAAAGCTTTGGCAGTTCTGCTAGTTAAGAGTTGATTTTTTTCTTGGAGTGTGTTTTGTTTTGGTATAGCCAAATTCGCCGAACGAATTTGACACTAATTTTTTCATTTATATTTTAGTTATCTTTGAACCTTTATCGTTTTATTTTAAGTTTATCTTTCTTTGTGTATGTTGTGTATTCCGAGTTGAAATTCGGTCTCCAATGAATGACAAACGCAAGAATTAAATATAAGAAATAAAATGTATTGACACAATAATACAAAGGGTAATGCTGTTAGTAAATCCAGGAACGCGGTTAGTAGCAATAACATATAGATATATACAGTCTCGAAGTAGGACTTCCTTAGAGTCTACGTGCTTGTAACTGACTTCTACAAGCGGTTACCTCACACTATTACTCTACCTCCAACTCAATCACAATCTCAGTCTTCTTACTATCTCTACTCCTGTATTCTGACTGACTCTGGGTATTTAACGGCAGCAGTCCAAGTAACACTTTGGTCGAGTCCACTTATATGAAAAAGGGGGGGACCCCATAACACCCCCCTCCTTAGATCCCCTTTTGGGGGGAGTTAGTATTTTGGTCTCTTATGGTTGATGATCAGGGGTTCGTCAAATTTTCTTTTCCTGTTTGACCTTCTCACTTCTGTGTCTTCCTGCGGTCTTTGTATCTCAAACGCTTCGAAGATTGTATCTATAGAATCGTCGTTTTCTGCGATTGACGAGCCTGGCTCGTCAACCCTTCCTTTCTGTAATTGGTCGATATGTCTTCTATCTGAAAACTTCTCGCCTTTTATGGTGTACATTAGATTCCCTAATCTATTGATTACTGTGCCAGGCTCCCAGTAAGCCATATTATTTCTAAACATTTTAAAATAAACCCGTTCTCCAGGTTTGAATGATCTCTTTGGTACAATCGGTGTATACTGGTTTTTGTTCTTGTTTAGCAATAATTTGTCAAACACCGACCTTATTCTCCGTGCAAACATCAATTCCGCTGGTGAAAGACCCGATGGCGTGTTCACGTTATGTGTTATTCTGTACACTTGGAGGAATTGTTGTATAGCTTTTATCGTCGGTACATCCTCGGCTTTTTTTAATGCTCTTTTTAGTGTGTCGACGAATCTTTCAGCTTGTCCGTTCGACCTCGGGTGGTACGGAGCTATCTTGATATGTTTTACTTGGTATGTCTCACAAAATTCTTTAAAGTCACTGGAGGTAAACTGTGTGCCGCTATCGCTTACCAAGCAATCCGCGACGCCAAATCTCGCGAATAGTTCGTGTAACCAATTTATGGTGTTTTCTGTCGTCGGGTGTTTAAATCTGGCAACCTCTGGCCATTTACCAAAACTATCTATTGTTATTAAATAATAGTAACCTTCAATGGGTCCTGCGTAATCCACGTGTATTCTGGACCACGGTCTGTCGACTTTAGTCCATGGCCTTTGTATAGAGGGTGGTGCTTTCGCCGCAGCAGCACAACCATTGCAACTTTCTACCATTTGCGTGATATCATGTTCGGCCAGTAGATAAAACTTCTCATAATGATAACCCTTGAACAAAGATGAGACATTTGAAATTGTCCGGGGTTAATTCCGCTAGTTTGAAGTTGTCACAATGTTTATTTACGATTGCGGCAAACGTGGAATAATCATCATTATCGCCCTTTACCAATTTAAGGCATTTCCACCTCCTGTGGAAGAGTGATGTTTTGAGGCTGAAGAGTTCTTTAAGACATGTCACTGCTTCGTCAAATGTTAATTCGTTTGTCTTTTTTGGCAAGATATAATCCACGAATTTTGTATATTCTTCAGTGCCTAATTTTCTAAGCAATAGACGTAGCTTTTTTGCTTCTGTCCAATTTTGACAGTCTATGTTAAAGATGTCTTCATGTCTTCTGAAGTAATCTCCAAAATTTTTGTCCTCATCTAGAGAATATTTGAAAATCTGTATGGTATTCCACACTGCGTCTTGCGAAAATGTTGCTTCTTTTTCAATATCTAATTGCTTGTTGCCTGCTACTTTCAATATTAGTTCCTGGAGCTCTATTTGTCATTCTAATTGCTTTTGCCATTTTTCTTCCATTCGTTCTTGTAGTTGTAATTGTTGATCATTTTGGTGTTTTATCAGTTCTACCAAAATATTTTAAAAATCTTCCATGATAACTCAATTTTACGTATTTTTACTCCTCGTAACTGTTTGTCGCTAATTTGTTGAGGACGACGAGGGAAGGATTTTTCTATTTCTTCTTTTCGTGTGAGTTCGAATCGCTCACACCAGTTTGCTTGTTGGACGACGAGGGAAGATTTTTCTTTTGTTGATTTTTTCTTTTCCGCTTGGGTTCGAATCTTCGTCGCCAATTTGTTTGTTGGACGACGAGATAAGATTTTTCTTTTGTTGATTTCCGCGTGTGTTCGAATTTTCGTCGCCAATTTGTTTGTTGGGAGACGAGGGAATATTTTTCTTTTGTTGTTTTCCGCGTGTGTTCGAATCTTCGTCGCCAATTTGTTGTGGATTCCGAGATGAAATTCGGTCTCCAATGAATGACAAATGCAAGAATTAAATATAAGAAATAAATGTATTGACACAATAATACAAAGGATAATACTGTTAGTTACCTCACACTGTTACTCTACCTCCAACTCAATCACAATATCAGTATTCTTACTATCTCTACTCCTGTATTCTGACTAACTCTGGGTATTTAACGGCAGCAGTCCAAGTAACACTTTGGTCGAGTCCACTTATATGAAAAAGGGGGGGACCCCATAACAGTTTATTTGCAAACTTTAGGTTTTACTGTATTTTCTTTTTGTGTTACTCATCTCCCGTTTTTCATTCATTTTTATTGCTTTCATCTGACTTGTTTTTGGTAAGCCAAGTTTGTTAATTCCGTTTTGTTTTGTTGATTCACCCCGGATTCTAGTCCTTTTTTCTTTCTTTAAATTCTTTCGTTTAATTATATTTTAGTATTTTATTTTATGAAATTAATTTTAAAAAAGACAATGTAAAAAAGAAAAAAAGAAACTCTATTTCCGTCGTAATAGTGCCCAGCACAATACACAAACACCCGTGACACCAAAAACCGTGCTGGGTGTAGATGTATCCCCTAAAAAGACGGCCTGGTCAAAAACCAGGCCCAAAAAAGACAGTGCACATTATGTAGAATTGAAAAAAAAAGAAAAAAAAAAAAAAAAAAAAAAAAGATGAGGAGTTTACAAATGGTAAGGAGCTCCTCACGATACCAGATTCATTGAACGCAGTTAATACAAGGACAATTTCCTTGCTGACGACCGACGTATAAAAGTCGGAATTTAATTGGTATCAGCAGGGAAACCATGGAGGAAGCTCTCCCAAGAGTTTAAAAATGAGACCGAAAATATTGTCGAGAAGATCGAGGGCGATGTGGGATATACTGTTTATAATCGAGCAAGAAGCCAAGAAGTTGGCCGTCAGTGTATTAACATCGAAGACACTTCGCCTTCAAACCGAGTACATGGGCACTCAAAGAACAAAATTAACAGTTCATGGGGTACCCGTGGACATCATGGAAGATAGGATACGACAAAGTATAAGAAGTAGCGGGTGTAACCAGCAAAGTAGGGATCGCTACCGGCGACATTGTCCTGGAAATTACATTTACCCACAAGACTTTTGTGGGCACCCACAACATATTAATGTGTAGGGAGAGAAGAATGTTGTTGGTGGTGGGAGGCCGAAGTCCCTACTGTTGGTCGTGTGGGGCCTTGGGACACATGGCGAAGGTGTGCCCCAGGAATAACGTGACAACACAACCAAGCACAACAGCGACAGCAACAACGAGAGTGGAGGCAGTCTGGCAAGGCTTCTGGTGATGGCTGGAAGGATGTGGTGGCTAAGGGACGGAAGTCGAGAGCAGGCCCCTTGTCCCCCCCCCCACCAGAAGGAGGACCCACCGAAGCAGCAACAACCACCCAAGGAGCAGCCGGAGGAGCAACTGAGGAAACAGCTTCAACGAGAGAAGCGCCAAAGGCAGAAACAACAGCAACAGAAGCCAAATGAAAAACACCAACAGAAGAGCCAACAGGCGCAAGAAGAAAAGCAGAAGCAACAAAATCAGCAGCAACCCACAGAGCAAAGGTCGGACGATAACATGGAGGTAGACGAATTACCTCCAATACGGTCTTCTTGCGGTCCAGCATCAAGGAGCCTCCTCCCTTCACTCACTCGTGTTTCGCTCCCTCCCCCACTCACACACCTCCACACACGCTCACTACCACACCTTCTAACTCGTCACCTCCCAACCGTTCAATCCCACACCTACCCCCCCGTCCACTAAGGGGAGGAAAAAAGAAGAAGAAGCTGATCCTCAAAGCAGAGTAAATGTGTAAGGTGGACAGGAGGAATTGGAGAAGGACCTCTCCACACAGAAAAGATCCCCTTTGGTTCCCCTGTTCAAGTTAGTCCCCATGGATGGGAAATCGGTGGAGGACCCTAACAATTTCCCCGGAGCTCCGGGGATTATTGCTCTTATTAGGGACACAAGAAGGCATTTGAGGGTATGGTCTCATTTGTTTGAGGCTAAAGACGCCTTTCCAGAAATCAGAATGGCCCAGTTGCCCCCCCCCCGAATTAAGCAAATTAACCAGATTTTGTTCAGGGAGGGTCCCGGTACTTCTCCACCCTTCATTATATAGGGCGTTAAAACTAACGTACCGCACGGACGTTGGCGGGATTGTCCTGGATAGTCACATGACGACGGAGTTGGGGTCAGGGAGCCTGGGACAATCCGTTGGGGTCCTGACTGCCGCAGATTTCCGTTCAGTCTGTGATTAGAGGAAGCAAACTTAAAAAAATGTTTCTCAAGTTAGCTTGTTTCAATGTGAGGGGCTTGAGGGATCGGAGTAAGGCTGCACACCCACTTCGTGATCTCCTGTTCTTCGGTGTAGATGTAGCTGCGATCCAGGAAACACACTTTGTTTGCTAAGTTGATGCTCGTGTGCTGTCTAGCGACTTTGTTGTCTATTCAGCATACGGGGACCAGCAGGCCAGAGGTGTTTCCTTGCTGGTTAAACGTACCCTAGGTGCGAGGGTGGACCTTGTCCACGTCGATGCGGTTGATCGTGGATGATATTGCCGTGAACACCGTTCGTTGCGGGTCGTTGCGGTTTATGCGCCCACCGACTCAACGGAGCGTCGCTCGTTTTATCGTCAGTTGGGGCTGTTCCTGGTGGATTCGTCGCGCTTAGTTTTAGTGGGGGACTGGAATGCTATCCTGGACCCCGATATAGACAAGGGGCGGTGGACTAGCGGGAGGTCATTGGGGGATCGTAGTTTGGTCTCGTCAATAGATACCGGATTGATCACCCAGAATGGGAGATGTGAACGTGGGCACGTAAGTGGTCGTCTACCGGGTAGCCACCTACCTGGATAGAATATTAGTGAGAAGGGCCGATATAGACTTATTAGATTGTCCCACGTTCCACTGGTTAGGTTATTCGTCTCTGTCCGGATAGCGTTAGGTTCTAGGTCTAGAATGGCCTGACACTGGAAGTTCAATCTGTTTTTACTGGACAGGCGGGACTTCCAGCAACAGATAATTAGACTAGTGCAGCGGGAACTAGTGGGGTGGTTATTGGGAATAGGTAGTGGGAGAGGCTTAAGGATAGGATTAGGTCGTTCACCACTGAATATAGCCAGCAGCTCACACTAGATAAGGCTAATAAGGTGAAGATGCTTAAAGGCTGGGAGGATCCCCTAGAGATAAGTTTACCTAGGCGATCGACTAGCGAGCGCTATAAGGGTCAGGTAGTTAGGCATAGGTTAAAAAAGATGTCTAACCAAGCTGTGAACATAGGCACAGAATTGCACAAGGAAGAGAACCGTCGAGATTCCGATCGTTACATTCGTGAGGTCAAAACCCCAGAAGGGCGTACTCTGAGGTCGACTGACAATATGTGCGAGGCATTTCGGCGGCATTTCGATTTACCAAGGAGCTTGGTCTCAGTGGCGATGAGTTTCACAGCTGTTTGGATGACTTTCCTCAGCTTGCGCCGACTGAAGTGGCTAGCTGCGAGGGTGAGTCACGGAAGATGAAGTCTACTTGGCATTGAAGAGGTTTGGCAGTGGCAAATCTCCGGAACTTGATAGTTTACCCTATGAATTGTACTTGAGGTTGTCGCACATCTTTGTGCCGATTTTGACACGGATCACCAGGGGTGTGGTCACGCCGTTGAAAAAGGGCAAGGATAGAGAGCGGGAATTAGATCATTACAGGCCCATAACTCTGCTAAACACAGTGTTAAAGATTTTGGCCAAGATCCTGATGGAGCGTTTGCAGTCAGTTGCCGAGAGTCTGTTGGGACCCGATCAGACGTGTGCTGTGAGGGGCCGAACAATTCAGAGCAACCTGCATCTGTTCCGCACGATCCTAGAGGGAACTTATGAGGCCGCGCCGATCATTTTGGATCAGTCCAAGGCATTTGATAGGGTCGATAATCAGTACCTAGCTGCTGTCTTGCAGGCCGGCAGATTCCAACCCGACTTCTGCAAGTGGATTGGCCTCCTGTATCGTTCCCCCAATGCTTTGGTACAGGTGAACGGGAAACTTTCGTACACGTTTGCGCTGACTCGGTCGGTTCGCCAGGGTTGCCCACTGTCGCCCCTACTTTGCACTTTGGCGTTAGAGCCTCACCTTCGCCGGCTAAGGGACGGGGCGAGCAGTTTAGCCCTACGTGGAATCGCTGTCCCTGGTGGAGATCGAGCCAAGGTTTCCGCGTACGCCGATGACGCATCCATTTTTGTGTCGTGTCGCACTGACATTGAGGTGTTACAGAAGACACTTGGACGGTACGAAAAGGTGACGGGGGGCAAGATTAATCGCAACAAGTCTTCTTGCTTGCGGTTAGGTTTCTGGAAGGGGGTCGATCTTCGGGGGCCATTTGACTGGACGGCGGTCCTGTCTGCATTCTTGGAGTCTGGTTTGGACCCGACCTTCAGCTGGAGAAAAATTGGTCAGAAGTACAGGCAAAATTCGGAGCGTCTGTCACGACTTGGCTTCGGAGGAGGTTGTCTTTAAAGGGTATAGCTGAGGCGTGTGCCACTTACGTCTTTCCTCTTATCCTTTACCACTTGGCTGTACTTCCTTTTGTAAGGACCATCGGAAGCGTTTGAGCGCTTGTTGTTTACCCTCTTGTTGGGTGGTCGCAAGCAGAAGGTCCGCAAAGAATGCTGTGTCCAGCGTCCTGGGGGGTTGGGAAGGCCACACTTGGTGAGTCACCGACACGCCTCGAGGTTGGCTTTCCTACGCTGCGTTTTGACTGAGGATTCGATTTTGGAGAGAGGTGTTAGGGACGCCTTCCCTGGCCTATCTATTACTCTTCCAATTTCCTGGGCTAAGCGCCGTCGTCGGGAAACTGTCGACTTTCCTCAGCGAGTGTCGAGCGCCCTTGAAGGCCTTTCCTCAGTCCAGTGACATTTCACGGCCTCGAAAGATCTTGTATCGTGAATTAGTGGAGAGGGTCGCAAAGGATCCTCTCTGTGGGCGGTTTGGCTTGTTGACCGAGTTGCGCTCTTTCTGGACTTGGGCAACAGCGGCGAATTACCTCAGTAACGCTGATTTCGCTTACCTGGTGATTGATTCGGAACGTGTTATGTCTCAATGACAGGATATTCAGATGGGGCTGGGCGGATTTGCCCGACTGTCATCGGTGTGACATTGGCTTAGAAGAAACGGTTTCACACGGCTTCTACTATTGTCCTCAGGTGCGCCCTTTCTGGGATTATGTCGGTGACTTGACGGCTTGTATCGCTCCCAATGTTCTCGTGCTCATTGCTCTTGCATACGTGTGCGATAATGTGTCGACACCGTATTCTGGGGGAGAAACGGACGATGTTTCTGACGTTGCTATCCGTGGTGCGAATGGTGATTTGGACGACGCGGATGGAGGGAATCTTGCGATCCGAACGTTATTCTCATCAGGCTCTGGTCAGATTCTTTCAGCACCAGCTGAAAGTGAAGATCAGAACTGATCGAAGGCGTTTGATATCGACAGATTTCAGCGAAAGGGGTGGGGTGAAAGTAGCGAGCTTGGTTTGTAAGAAAGGGGCTAACATTGAGTTCCTTTTTTTAAGTCCACTTGGTCACAATGGGGCAGTTTCCTGTGATCCCTCTCCTGGTTGAGCTAGACACGATTGGTTTTTCCTAGTTAATGTGAATAAGTTTTGCTCCTGGCCTTTTCCCGGCACTCTCTTTTGTTAGGATCCATGTCGAGATTCCCAACCTCCTCAGTTTGTTTTTGGTCCCCTTTTTCATCTTGGCTGGATCAGATTTTAATTTTTCCCATTCCGTCATTTATTTTTACCCTTCCCATTCCATTAGTGAGTGTGCTACTTGATTATGTCTATTGGCAGAATACAGCAGCCATTCTGATTATTTTGAAGGGTGGACAGGTCTTACTAACATCAGTTTTGTTTTACCTTCTTTTTGGTTTAATTTTAGTTCGTTTCCGGAGTTTATTCCCTCCCCCTCATTTCATGTAGTCATTTTAAGATTTTTATATCATGGGATGATTTGTAGGTTTCCCCTACGAATATATGGTATTGCGGTATATGTAGGATTGAATGGTGATGAATGTGTTATTGTGGTAAATGGGGCAATTGTATTGGATAAATGGATCATGATCGTGATTAATTAGGACTGGGATAGTAAGCGAAGACCAGCTTCCTTCCACTTCCCCTTCGGCCATGTGCCACAATTATTGTATATTTTACATAATAATTAAACAGTTGAATAAAGCTTTCTTAAAGCCTATACCTGCGTACTTTTGTCATTACAGAAATGTAAAGAAAAAGTAAAAAACGAAAAAGCAAAAGTGAAATAAAACGAACTAATGAATAATTAAGAGATAAAAGAAATGAAAGAACAACTGAAACTAATGGCAATAAAAGAAATAAAAACAATAAGCAAACAGGTATTAAATGGAAAGAAAATATAGGAAAATATAAATGACACGGATAGAAAAAACAACAAAAGCGTTAACATAGTTAAAGGAAAAGTAAGAAGGAACGAAAGAAAAAATAAAAAAACAAAAACGAATAAACAAATCTGAAAAGGAAAGAAAGAATGGACGAACAAAAAGGAAATGAAAAAGTGACCGAATTATTTTAAAAGTGAAAAGAAAAGGAAGAACAAAGGAGAATGAAATAAAAACAAAGAACAATCAAATATGAAATGAAGAGAACGAATGAAAACGAGGCAAAATAAAGAAACGAAAAGAAATAATGAGAAAAAATGAATGAAAATACATTCCTGAATGTTACCTGGATCGACAAGCACCTGATGAAGGTTGGGAAGCATGACGTTCAAAATGTTGTGATAGCAACAATAAGGATGAGAAGAACAATAGCCCTCCCCTAGTAATGAATGGAAAGAATTAACAGATGTGGGGAAAAGAAGAACAGAAATGAAAGATAGAACAAACAAAAATGTGAAATAAAAATTCTAACAGAATTAAAAAATGAAAAGAAAGAATAAACCAAGGAGAAATAAAAAGAAAAATAACAAACAAACATGAACAAGCAAAAACAAAATAAAAAAACTAAGAAACAAAAGTGAAAGGAAGACCAGTAAAACCAAATGGAAATGAAAGGAAAGAACGAACGAGCAAGAATGAATCTAAGAGAACGTACGGACAAAAATGGACAGAAAAGAGAAGAGAGAGAAATACACTGAAGGGTAAAGAAAGAAAGAAAGAACTGAAAAAGAAAAGGACGATAAAATGAATAAGCCCCGCCCCCCCAAGAAATGTAAAGGAAGAACAAACAAGAAGTTAAATGGAATCAAAGTACAAAGAAAAATGAAAAGAAAACAGATGAACGAAGTAACAAAAGTGAAATGGAACTCACTCACACAAATGCATTGGGTCCTTGCAAAAATGTAATTTATGATTAATCGATTTCATTAAATTTATCAATAATTATACAGGAGATCTAAAAGTATATATTAGGGACGAAAACTCATAATTCTGTTACTGTTGTATATTTAATTAGAACTTAATTTTTTGCTCTATCTACAAAATACAACGTTTACTAATGACATTTTCATTTTCTTATTTTTTTATTCAACTCATTTTTATATCAATACATTCATCAAGTTTTAAATGTTTGCTTAGAGTAATTTTTGTTTTATCTTTCTTGGTGCTTTAAAACAAATTTTAACTTTTTTTTTTTTAACCCTCAATCTCAACTACTCAGCTCACCAAGCCAAATAATATATAATTATCAAATTTGAACGAACCAGTTAAAAAATAACTGATAAAAGGGTATAAATCATTTAATTAAATCAAATATAGATTTTCTCATATTGTGTACACACACACATTTAACATTTTGTTTGTCAAAGGATCTTGTCACAGTTCTGCGGTTGCAAGGGGAGTTAAACATAAAACAATTAAAAGAGTTATCTCCCTTACATGAAAAACATTGCTATATTTTTCCGATTATTTTCTTAATCTTTCTCATAAACATTACATATTTTCATTTGATAGTTTATTCAACTTTCGTTAGGTGTAGCTTATTGCAGTGAGAATTTAGATCTTATGCAAACCAAGATGATGACAAAATTACAATTACTACAACAAGTTATTGTTAATTCAGTAACTAAGATAAATATTTTCATTAATAATTTTATAAACATTTACTAAGAGACTTATTTGATTTTGATAATATTTAATTACTGATTCTCAAAGTACAAATCAAATAGGTCTTACTTTTAAATAATTATTCAACAATGTAAAGATACTGTTCTGTGTAAAATTGATAGTTTCATATTAACCTAGTAAAATGTAGTAAATGAATGTCTTCTGCAGTTGTAAAACAACCAACGCATAAAAAGTAGTATTGTATAGTATATAGTATAGTCATGGTCTTTTTTTTTTTTACTGAATTGGACAGTGGCGTAAATGCTTTAAGATATTTTCTTTTTGCTTTAATAGGATGGGGAGATTGTCAGATTGTTTCAATAATGCAATTCTCCAATGATGACCCAATTAAAATTATTTCCTTATTATTGCTTTATAGTAAAACACTTGCACACGAGAAGTTTTCGGATCTGTCAAGAAGAGAATGATTTCGAGCCAGGAAATATACATGTTATTTTATATAATCACTTCCCAGTTTAACACACTTGCTTTATTATTTCTTAAGTTTAACGACGCCAAAAAGATCTATTGTTTGATTTTTGAAATATTGTTTTGTTATCACTTTGGAATCATACAAAAATTTCGTCAATGTTTTTATTTCAAAGCTTCCTTTAATTCGCACAGAATGTTCGAGTCGTATTCTACACTAACAGTTTCGCCCTTTTTGGACATAGTCATCAAAATACTTTTCTTCAAATGACCGTAACCATAACCTTTTCGGATGATTTTTGGGCTTTGAATTTTATCGGAGATAACCTGAATGTTGCACTAACTGTTATTTGGTTTCGAAATTATAGTACTGTAATCATGTAGATTCAACATGAAGGTGTCCACTCAATATCGCTTCTAGTGGACCTTCAAATATTTTGGCATCAACATGGTTGACAGGTTTTGCAGGACCAAGTGTGTATGAATTATAAATTCAATGCGTTCTCGGTGTCCCATTCATTTGCTCGAGATACGTCGATTGGCCAAAATTAGGTCATAAACGTGATCAATATTTTCAGCAGTTGACACCATTGAATGCTCCTACTTTGTGCTTACCTTAGCTCTCAAAATCACTAGTATGAAGGCTGGTAGACGGCATTTTTGCACTTATGTACGACAGACACTTGTCACTAAATGCTTGCGTCATATAGCCATGGAGTTTTCTTCTGCCAGAATTGAAACTTCATGACGACCAGGTGTTCAACACTTGATAATTCCACAATTTCTGTTGGCACGATCAGAAAATCTTTTAAAAATATCTTTAAAAAATTAAAAATAAGTGTTAGGATCTTGAAAATTGGAACTTTACAAAATATAAAAGAGCATTCTTTCTAACTGCAGCGATGAAACAATGAAAAGAAAATTTTGGAGATTAGGTCGAGTCGAAAACTTTTCAGCACAACCAAGTAATGCTCGTGCAAATGACGGGATTATTTACGCATGAATCAATGTTTTTGCCTTGGATCAGAGTGTAGTATCTGTGTGCTCTTTGAAACGTGCTAACACTTCAATATATACCATGCCTGCTCCATATATAAAATATAATACTACCTTTGATAGCATAGGGTTTTAAATATAGTGATATAACCACCATTTACAAGTAGTTGTAACAAGCGATATTAATTTGATTATAACTGCAGTAGCAAGTGCATCTTGTTTACACCATCGAAAACAATGGATGAAAAAGTCCAAAATCCAAATTTAAGTAACCTGCTGATGTGTACTAATCTTGATCACACTCTTTCCCTGTCTTTTTGTGCAGGAGAAGAAATTTTATCCCTTGTTTCTTGATTAGAATTAGCTTCCCTGTTCCTTCTAAAGTCTTCTAAAAGTGCTAAACTTTATTCCATTAAACAAAACTGAACTACAAAAGCAAAATAGGAATTACAAGTTAAATAGCCAACTGGGGCGAGTCCGTTACTTGCGCATAATAAGCATAGGATATTACTACTACCACGGACATTATCGTTTTGCTTGGGGTGAAATTAATATATATATATATATATATATATATATATATATATATATATATATATATATATAGAGAGAGAGAGATAGATATATATGAATGAATGAATGAATGAATGAATGAAAGAAATGCTCTTTAGATTATATATCATCACTGACAACAACAGATTTTAAAGTGACTCATTATTGATAGAATGTGAGAATATAGAAATTTAGAACAACTAATTGTGACGGTTACACACCTGGCCCAGGGTCGGATCCTTTGGTTACGGCGCCAACGGTGACGTCGCTCCTCCTGGTCGCTCCTCCTGGGTCCAAGCGTGCCGCTCCAACCCCTTGGTCAGATGATCACCAGCCTCGCCTTTCCCGACTCGCTTCCAATACCTGGTCACTAAAGCAACTGTACCGATCTCCGGTCTGTCTACCCACGCTGTGTTTAGATCTTAGACAGACGGGACCAGCAGGGATTGGGGCCGATACAAGTTGAGTCCGACGGGGGTGGCAAAACACAAATAAAAGAGAAAATAAACTCACGAGACAAAAAGATTGCTGATGAAAAAAAAGGTAACAACCCTTTATATCTTAATGTCCGTTACATAAAAACAAAATTGTTCTCAATTCCCGACCCGCTCTGTGGACTATGGCACCAAGCTTCTATCACACAACCTAAAGATTTCGAATTGCCTACTCTTTAGAATTGTGTATGTCGGAGTGTGGTTTGGTTCGACACTGGGGCTAATTTCTATCGATCATTCGCAGTTGATTCTTCTCTTCGACTTGAGTTGTATTTCTTCTCCTTCGTCTACTTAGGCTGGAAGTTCTCTTGTCTTCGACTTGGGCTGGAAGGATCTCTTGCCGCAACTCAGCCGCAACTCTCTGTCGTCCGAGGTGATCTCTTCTCGCTGCCGTCCGGGGCTGAACTCTTCTGTCTTCGACTTGGGCTGGAAGGATTTCTTGTCTGAGGATTCTTTTGCCCGCAAAGGGGCGAGTGAATCGGGCCTGATGCCCGCGTTCAGGCTCTATCCCTGCCCGCGGTCCAGCTGCAACTCTCAACTCCAACTCCAACTGATTTCTGTCGACTGGGGTCCTGCTTTTATTGACGCCGCAACAAACTGGGGTGGGTCTGTCGGCGTCAGGGTTTTCTCGATAACTCCAAAAGTCGCATTATTTTTGATTTCCCATTATCGCTATTGTTTTCACCCCTACTTCCTCACAGTGCCCTTTGTGGGGAGGCGCACACCCATCTCTCTTAGTCTCTCGTATGTCAGGTGACCGTTTTTCGACCAATGGTTCCTGATCGGGCATTTCTTTCTCTTCTTTTCTGCAGATCACGTGACCGTTTCCGACCAATTGTTATTGATCGAGCATCCTTTCTCCTCCTTTCGGGCGTGGTTACATCGTTCTTGTTTTTAAAAAACAAAATCCAATTTTTCCTTTTCTGCACGTACGAAAAATGACAATGTTGGCTTTCTCTCACCTGGGCTCTGTCAACCAGCCCGCCGCTAATTAGTTGTGACTTCAGGAAAGAATATTGTCGCCATCTGTGATCTGAGACAATCGTTTTTTTTTCACCTCTTGTTTTTTGTCAGACCCGGCAGTCAGAAAATCTTAATTATCTACATTGAAAATGTTCCCACTTTATTATCGTAGGTTTCTAATTCTTAATAGGTCAGGATCTGTATATAGTTCCACCGGTCACTCCCCTCAACCCAAAAACACCTTTTCTCTGATTAAGATTTCGCTCTTAAAATTTCCCCTTACTCCAAATTGATAATGGGTCTTTCTACGCAAAAGTAGGTCAGATGTTTTGACCGATATCTGGTTTTCATCAAGCGGCCCGTTTTGATATCATGTCTTTTCCCTTTCTTTCTTCTTATTATTTCTAATTCTATTCTTCCAATTGTCTTTAAAAAATTCGGCCACACACAGGCCAAGATATCTTTCTGACACTTATCTTCGCTTATGACTGGGTCATGCATCATCCAACTCTCTTTCTTTCTTTTTTCTTCTTCCCTTAGGATCGTCCAAGTACAATCTTAGTGAATTATTTTCAACTCAATTATTTTCCGTTAAAAAAAAAAAAAAATTAACAACCTGTTTAATAAACCGAGAAAAAAAAATTAAATCATATTTCTATGAATATTTCTAATAATGCAAGGTGCCACATAATAATCCCTACCTTATAGGGTGTTTCATTGGAATTCACATCTCGGACGTTAGTCTTGCCGACTTTCTTTTGAACCCATACTGCGGAAATGTCTATTTTTTAAAAACTTTATTGGTCTTTCATTACAGTCAACAACCACAGGTGTCTGTCCCGACATCTTTCATTACAGACCATATACTCAAGAATCTATTTTGCCGGCTTTCATTACCCGCTTTCATTGCACCTCATATAACCGGAAGTATGTCTTACTGCTTTTCATTCGTTATCTTGTATTGGTGCTCACAATGTCTATCATTAGAACCTACATCTTTCATTACAGTTCATATACTGTTATGGTACGATCCACCTAATTTACATAGTGGAGTACCGACCATAGAAATATGGGTTGGTACCGGGAAGGAACAAGAGATCCAATCCAGAGACTCTGCCCGACTGCGATTAAGTCAACCCATTCTACAGGAACAGTCTTCCCAAGAATATACCAAAACTAATTGTAAATATTGTGTACCTTTTCCTTGTTTCAATACATTTTGTTTACGTACATTTTGTGTTGTATTGTTATTATTCCATGCTTATCCAAGCTTCAACATATACACAGAAAACTTTCGTTGAGACACTCAATGCAGGAATCTGTTTTGTCATCTTGTATTGTGGTCCACATACCAGGATGCTGTTTAACCGCCTTAAATTAGATGTCACATTACCAGGACTTTTCTTGTCATCTTTCATTGCAGCCCATATACCCGGAAGACTGACCTGATATATCGTATGTGCCTTTCTGAATCTTCATTGGAGCATTTGTAGAATCTATAATGTAGCAATCTGCTTGTCACCTTTTATTGGTGCCCATATCCCAGAAGTCTATCTTTCCGACTTTCACCCAAACCCATATACTAAGGTATCTGTTTTGCTGTTTTTATTGCTGTATACATTCCGGGAGTCTGTTTTGTAGTTTTTCATTGGAATCTACATTTCAGGTGTTTGCGTTGTTATATTTTGCTGGTTCTCAAATCTCTTGGTGTTTGGTTTACCGTCTTTCTTAAGAGGCTGCTTCTCAGGTGTCTGTTTTAGAGTTGTTCATTGGAATACACACGGCGGGAATTTGTCTTGTCATTCTGGGACCCTGTTTTGCTGTCTTTTATTGTAGTTCACTTCCAGAATTTTGCCGGTTTTTATTGGATCCCAATCTACGAGAGTCTGTTTTGTCATCTTTTATCTGTGCATACATCACATGCGTCCATCTTGCCGTCTCTCGCTGGAATTCACTCAACGAATAGATTTTTCTTGCGTTTAAAATCCATTTGATCTCGAAGCGTGTGAATATTACATTTATTTAATATGTTAAAAATTTTATCAAAAGTTAACTGAAAATTAATTAATTTCAAAATGCTTCAAATTATTCCTTTTTAACGAAAATTTTGAAAAAATATTTGTAAGTAAGCAAAATTTGATAAACAAATAATTCTCAATATTGTGTGAAATCATAAAATCTGTCATCATAATTCCACTTGGATTAATGATAATAAAAATGAAAAAAGATGGAAGCTCTTTTCAAAAAACATGCAAACCTAAAACAAATCCCAGCAAAATATAAAAACGCAAACACCTGAAATGTAGATTCCAATGAAAGACTACAAAACAGACTCCCGGAATGTATACTGCAATAAAAACAGCAAAACAGACACCTTAGTATATGATTTTGGGTGAAAGTCAGAAAGATAGACTTCTGGGATATGGGCACCAATAAAAGATGGCAAGCAGATTGCTACATTATAGATTCCAGAAATGCATGATTAATTTTCAATAAAACATACAAGAGTAAAATGTTTATTAGATAAAAGTGTGTATGTTTTTCTACAATAAAACTACAATATCAAACCGAAAGAAAACATGAATATATCTTTTTATTTGAGAGACAGAGGAAAAAAGGCATTGGCTACTTCTGATTATATGACTAAAAATATTAAAAATTCCGAAAGGAAAGAACAAACTTCAAAAACTACTGATTATTGAATCAAACCTTTAACTGGATCTTTATTAAGAAAATTTTTTAATAATGGATCCGAATTCGAATGCTAAAATTGTAATTTTAGCAAATGTATTTCGGTTTCCGAAGGGCAATAAATTTTAGGGCTACTTAACCTAACAGGAAATCACGTTAATTTAAGAATTTCCAATTTTGGAATTATTAGTTGAGACAAGATTTTGAGTTTACACACACACACACACACACATTATATATATATATATATATATATATATAGAGTGAACATATAAGTCAACATTAGAGGCGACAGTCTGCTTCATGCTAGATTCAATCGTCAGGCCTGGCGATTGCATATAGCATGAAACAGACTGTCGCCTCAAAGTGTTGACTTCTATGTTCACTTTTATATTTACACACGCTCTATCTCTGATATTGAGCACTTTATCCCATAAATATAGCACATCTTAAGACTATATTTCTTCATATATATATATATATATATATATATATATATATATATATATATATATATATATATCCATTCAGGCTGTTCGTAATATTGAAAATGTGTAAATCATTTTCTTTACGTGCATTTTCCACTTGCGTTTCAAAACGGATTTTGGAAAATAGGTTCGAAACTAATTCCATTTTATTTCGATGAAATGAAGAGGCTTTATTTTGACTGATCATCATCAGTTGGGAATCAAAATTAAATGTAAAAAAAGTGTTTTTAACACAAAAACAATACATTTCATGATGAGAACTTAATGAATCCATCGTATGTTGAACATTTTACCCACTTTAAGTTTAAAGTACGGCGTTTAAAGCGTTTTTATGAAACTCTTTTCGAAAAAAAAATTGAAATTGAATATGCTATTATAGAAGTGAATAATATTGTTAAATTGAGCGCGTTGTAACAGAAAAAAAATACTACACTGCTATGAAATATAACCCATTTCTCTAAGTAACTTGTATGTAATCTAGCAGTGGACATTTGGTGAGTGGAGAGGAGTTTCTTATTACTCGAAAAAAAAAAAAAACTCTTGTAGACGGCGGCAACGCAATCAATAGAACCGCCGCTGTCAACTCTGTTTTGTTCGAGTGCTGTTCTGTCAAGCAGTTATTTTTTGCCGCCGGTTTGAGAAAATAACTCTTGCAACTGGATCCATCTTATAAACTGTTACGACACCGGCCAGGAATGTGGTAAATGGTGAGAAGAGAGGACAGAGGTGTAAGTCGAGAAACGAGGTTTCCTTCCTTCACCTTGGGATTCCTCGGTTCGTGCTTCGTTTCGAGTCGCTGAGAGGTTGACCAAAACAGTTGAACTGAAAATAGATGATACTTCCAGGCAAAAGAAAAATCTTCAAATTTCGTCAGTAAAATAAGATAAAATCACCTTTGACTTACACACAAACACACTTTTTCTCTCACACATAGGCGCACAAAATGCAATGAAATTTATGATTTGCTAAGAGGAATTTTTGAAGCTCAGCGTTTTAATAGATAATTCTACTATCTTGAGTGTCTCTTTGGGCTTGTTTGAACATTAGTATAAAAATGCGAAGGATGAGTAAGTATAATAAAAATTCATGGAAATTGTTGCAATCTAGGGAAGGTTACTGAATAGAATAATCACACGAAGGTTGGTAATGAACAATAATACTTAGGACAAGAACAACATATATAAGATTCGCCAGCGGCTCCTTGAAGTAGTAGTCAACTGCTAAAAGTGAGAAAGTGAATTTCACAATGAATCTCCAACTGCAGGATATCTACCAACCGACTCACGCAGTCAGATGTGGCACAAGGCAAAATTTAATGTGGGGTATCCGAGCCCGTACGCTCGGTCCAAAATTGCCATTAGATCCCGTATAAAACGGGGTCTGGTAGCTGTTTCCCAAGACGAGACTCTGCCCTTCGACGTAGCCTCCTTTGGGGACCTCTCTGTCCGGAGGCAGAGAGTTTAACCAGCACAGTTGGAGACGAATCTCAAACTTCAGCCTAACATACAATATTTACTACTGTATTTATGTGAATGGGAACATAACCGTTATCGTCCGTAGTTATACTACAACAGAAATATAATATTCAATTAAATTACAATGTTGAATAATTGAAATTAGCTTTGATGGCTTTGGTTTTTAAACTCTATCTTTCTATGACCAGTATCTCTTAAGGACGCGGGCAATTACTTTCTCCTTTATGAGTCGTCTTTTCAGTATTTGTTCGTGCATCCATTTGCTCAAACCTATTGAATTATTCGTTGTTTTCCTCTGCTTCTCTTGCTATCAATGTGTTCTCTGAGTATCAGTTTCTCCAAGCTTTCTTTTTCTCACTATGTGTCCCCAAAATTTAATCTATCTCTTTCTGATTTTGAGCAAGATTTCTTTGTATTGCGCCATAGGGATAGCCAAAGTGTTCTGTTTTGTGAATTAATCTCAGTATTTAATACCGGACGCACACGCCTGTAGTGTTCTTTTCTTACTTTCTTTTTCATTTGCCTATGTTGTATTCCGTCTCTTCTGCTGACTCCTCGGTATTTATAGTCCTCTTTTTGTTCCAGTTCCTTAATCTTTGTGACAAAATCTAGATCTATTGTGTTTCTGTAATTCTCCCTTTCTTGAATATTACTTTTTCACATTTATCTAATTCGAAATTCATACCGAGGACACCAGTAAAATATGTTACAGTATTGAGGATACCCTTAACAAACTCATTGTTGTCTTTGGCAAAGAGTTTGATATCATCCATGTAGAGTAAGTGATTAAACACTTTCGTTTTTGCTTTGTATCCAATTATTACTGTTTATTTCATGCGGAAGGGGGAATTAATGACAGACAGAAGAGAATGGGCGACAGGGAGTCTCCTTGAAAGATTCCTCGTCGGATATTCAAACAATTGGAAGTGGCAGTACCTTTGTGATTTAAGTATAATGTTCTAATTTTACAGTTCCATGCTATATTTAAGGAAATTTACTATCACCGAGGAGACTTTGTAAATTTCTAAAGCCTTAAGGATCCAAGAATGTGGCACGTTATCAAATGCTTTACGGTAACCTATCCAAGCTGTGTTGAGATTTCTACCTTTTTGCCTGCAATTCTCCAGTATCATTTTATTTATTAGTAGTTGATCTTGGCAATCTTATGAGCCACTTCAACATTCCTTCTGTTCCAAGCGAAGAATGTTGTTTTCATTGAGAAAAGAGTAAGTACAGTTCGTTAGGACAGACGTGTTCAATTTATATCTGGTGGACAGACGTGTTATTGGCCTATAATTTTTTGGATCATCTGTTTCACCCATTTTTGGTAGGAGATATGTAATACCTTCAGTGATCCATTCTGGAATTTCAATGGGGTTATTAATTAGCATTGATAAGAGTTTTATGGATTGATAATAGGTGATAGAGCCAAAAGTTTGGTACCTTGTCATTTTCTGGGGATTTCCATTTTGGGGATTTTGTTAGAGCCTCTCTAAAATTATTCTTGGTTATATTTTCCATTCTTGCACAGGTTTAGCCTTCATTCTTTCTTGTTATCAATCCACTCCGCATTGGGATTATATTCCTTCGGGCTGCTCCAAATATTCTCCCTAAGTTTTTGCACTTCTTCAGTAGATGGTGGTTTTTTGACTTCTATAATTGCTTTGCCAATTTCATTGTAAAAATTCCTTGAGGCCCGTTTGGAATATCTTATATTGTCTATAGGACTTACAACATTTTTCATATCGTCTTGTTCTCTGCGCCTCTATTATATTATTATTATTATTATTATTATTATTATTATTATTAGGGCAGGTTCCCGCCTGGACCAAAAAATAATTTTGTCATTTTAACTTATGCTAACAAATCTCATGTATTCCTCCTGTAAATTGCAGTTTCTCTTCAACTGAGATGTGTTCCTTTTATATCTGTCTTGACAAGTGTTGACGAAGCAGAAGACGCGGTGATCCGAGACATCAGTCTTACGAAGATTGCAACTGTTTCATAACATCTCTGACAATAAAAGGATTTTTTGCTGTTAAGGTTGTTGCCATCCTATAGATAAGGGGCCGTCATTTAAGGCTGAAGAGTCTCATTTAATGTCAACGAGCTCAATCTATTCTGCAGGTCGTCTTTGTTGCAATACTAATTTTTAGTATATCCGTTAAAAACCGATGGTTCCTTAAGTTTTAAAAAGAAAAAGTTTGAATACTTTGCGTTTTGGCCCCCGAAACACATTTCAAAAGAAAAAAAAACGTGATGATGCAATTAGAAATGAAATTAGTAAATCTCAATCTATGTCTAATCTAAATTTGAACGAGTCTAATTTAAGCGGTCAAAAGAGAAAACTAACAAAGAAGGATTGAGACAAAGAGAAACAGAAGAAAACGAAATATTTCATCAAATCTTACATATTCATTAATAAGGCTTCTGAGCTTACATAATTGTAGCTAACTCCATGAGATCGCTAAAAAAGAGCATAGCATGATGAAAAAGATACCAAACTTGACGAAAATAAAATTTTATCGTCTAAATGTTCATATTATTATTAAGAGGAAAGATTAAAGTATTTTGGGGGAATTTTTTTTTATCGTTCCTAGCACGTCCGAACTTTTCGTTAAAAATCTTGTTTTTTTTTTGAGTCATCAACATTGGCAGATAATCATGGCCTTTTTTTTCCATTTTATAAAAAAATTTAAAATCTCACTTTGAAATTCTTTTAAAAATCAATTATCATTTTTTCAAAACTTATTTTAATGTTTATTTAATGTTTATTTAAAATATTTTGAACCAAGCTTAACTTAGCTTCTGCGCCAAAAAGATGTAATTTGAAAATAAAACAAAGCAGGTCATAACCTTTCGCGTCACTTGACAGGTGACGAAAGACATTTTCATGACGTTTAGATAGCTTACGTGAGGATAATTCCTTCTACGGATGGAGAGAAGTGAAAGTATTTAGATTTAAGTGAACAAATTATTTACCTCGTTATTTTTAAAGAAAACTTTCAGCGTTCTATTTTTTTTGTACTTAGCTTTCACCTTTACGTTTACGATGCTTTATGGAAAATATATTATAAAGAAATTAAAAAATAAGACTGTTAAGAGTGAGATTAAATTTCATAAGAAAGGTATTTAATTAATTTATAGGTACCTTTCTTATGAAATTTTATCAGAAGCGTACATAAAATGCTATAATTTTATGTACATTTATTACATTTTACTATGTTATTTGTATTTCCATTCATTTTATTATTAATTTTGATATTTCATTTATGGAAAAATGTCTTAACTGAGATTAATATAAAAATACGATCATATAAATTTCACAAGATGATACTGATACTTGTACCCTTCTCAGTTGAAATTGAAAAAATCAAATTAACTTCTCCACACGTATTTCGTAAAAGTAAAGGCCTTAACAGCGGAGAACAATGCTTAACTCAAATAACGCAACTTAATTGTATTCTGGTTGGTCTTCCGTACTTTATAATTACAGTCCGATTATAAACACAAAATTACATTTCTTAATTACTGCGGATCTTCTGATTAGTCAAAACGATACAATTTACAACGCGCTAAAAAAGATCTATCTCATAGGGACACTTACGAAAGCGGATGCGGCTTTTAACTAATTTTATAATATTAATTAAAGAAATAACAAATAATTGTATTAAAAATTCATTTTACATTGAAAAAATTTTTTGCTTTCAGAAAATATTGTCCATATTCATAAAAATAACTAAAAGCAAATAAAAGCATTTGAAATTAAATAATATCTTTGTTTTATTGAGTTTTGTATGTTACAATTCAGAGCTGATTTTCAGGTAGTGGTGGGGGTCCAATTAAAAAAAAATGATTTGCATTCCTCAAAGCCCTGTGCTTTTAACTATTGTAATCACTAAACTGGATTCGATCGAATTTCTAGAGTTTTCATAAAATTAGTTATTATCAATAAATATACAAACAAATATTTCTGCCATGACTTTAATAAAAAACATATTTATAATAATTTCCATCATCTATGAATAGTTTCTGAAAGTTTCATTAACATCCAACAATTATTTTTATTTTTGCAAGATTTTCCAAATTAATATGTGATACAAAAAACGTGCTAAAAATTGTATATGTTATTTTACTAGTTCCGGTGATAAAAAGTGAAACAAGGTTTTTTTAATCAAAATTTAGAATGTTCTAAAAAGAAGCAAAAATTTAAAAAAATAATTAAAAAAAAACTTTGGTCTTTCCTCTTCATAATAACATAAACATTTAGACGATATAATTTTGTTTTCGTTAAGTTCGGCGTCTTTTTCATCATGCTATGCTCTTTTTTTTAGCGATCTCATGGAGTTACTTAAATAATTGTTTTCTAGTAAACAACTACTCTTGTTAAATTGTCTGTCAGTGTTGTTATTTTCATTATAACTGAATTAAAATATCGGCATATACGTTGATTTAGGTATATCGTAATTATTTCTAAAGATACTTATTATGAATATACAATATTTATGCACAAATATCAACGTGCCGGTCTATGTGGGCGGGGATACTTTTTTCGAAGCCACATTTGATTATAACAAATTATTTCTTGTTTACCGTTTTTGTTGATGTTTTATCTACTATTCGAAAATAGCAAAGATTTCGAATGGTACTTAAACTGTTATAGAAGTCATTTAATAATGTCATTCTTGAAGACGCTGTACACGCAAAATTACGCCGTTCCACACGCTCGCATACAAAATAAAAGATTTAAATGGGATGGGTCCATTTTATTGCTAATTTGAATTATGGCAGCAAACACACTTTGAAATTCTTTCCTGAATAAATATGGATGAAGGGCTCTGTATGTACTTTTTCTTAAAAAAAACCTTTTAAGTGAAGCCGGCAGATCTCAGAAACAAAATCTTCTTTATGGATAATGACTTCATGATTACATCCAATTTTATCAAAGTAATTATATGCATTCCAACCGTCAATTATAATTGTATTATCAAGATGTATTCGTTTTCGTATCAGTTTTTTCTAGAGATTCTTTGGTTTGAAAAAATAATTGTACATTCCTTTGAATTCTTTCAAAAAGATACTTGTTAAATCACTTCTTTCCTCGATTATATTTTCTACGCATAATCAAGGTCTCATCGATCTCCACTACAGTTCCAGGACAATCACTGTTTTTTCTCTCGGTATAATGGCAATACAAATGTCGAGGAAACCTGAACCAGTCTACAATTGTATAATTTAAGTAATTATATATCTAATAATATCTGCCACGAGGATTAATTCTTGTATCATAAATGCATTGGTATTAACATTTTCCAAATACCTGTTGCGGCGTTAAGCAGGTGCCTGTTAACCCCACAAGCAGAAAAATAATGTAGGGTAATACGATCGAAGCAAGGACAACAAAGGCGAGGATGTAAAAGTTTAAGCCAAATTTTATTTAATAATCTGGCAAAAGTATGTACAGATAATTGTTTGCTGGAGTTCGGTCGTGAAGTTAGAGAGTGTCAGTTGAAAGAGCGTTGTCAGGTTTCAAGGCGACAGCTCAGAGGAAGGCCGAATGGAACAGCGATGTCGGGGTCCAGTCGATCCCCGTATGTCTGCTCTTTTGTAAAGAGCGCGTCGGCGCTTAAGAAGAGAGAGGATCGACGCGGACGGCGCTGGTGAAGTCTGTTCGTCCTAGGTATGACAGTCGTGCAAGAACTGGCCATAGCATGTCCAAGCTGGTCAGGATTAGTCAAAGCCTGTCCTGGCCGGAGTCAGTCCAAGCTAGTCGTAGCCGTGATCGAATCTCAGCCAAAGTCGAGAAGCGATCCGAACTCGGCAAAATTCGCCGAGGATATTTACTTGACTCCCACGGGATCAGGATGTGACACAAGGTCGGTTTAACGTGGGAGGCCCGAGTGTTTCCACTAAAGAGCCACTGGTCCAAAACTGGTCATAGCATGTCCAAGATGGTCAGAGCTTAGTCAAAGCTGGTCATGGCTTGTTCTAGCAGGTCCAGGCCGGAGGCAGTCCATGCTATTCGTAGCCGAGATCGAATCTCAGCCAAAGGTCGAGAAATGAACCGAACTCGGCAAAATTCGCTAAGAGGAGTAATTCATCGAGGATATTTACTTGACTCCCACGGGGTCAGGATGTGACACAAGGTCGGTTTAACGTCGGTTACCCGAGTGTTTCCACTCAAGGGCCACTGGTCCAAAACTAGTCATAGCATGTCCAAGCTGTTCAGAGCTTAGTCAAAGCTGGTCATGGATTGTCCTAGGTGGTCCAGTCCGAAGCCAGTCCAAACTTTGTCGTAGCCGCGATCGAATCTCAGCCAAAGGCCGAGAAACGATCCGAACTCGGTAAAATTCGCCAGGAGACGAAATTCGTCGAGGATATTTACTTGACTCCCACGGGGTCAGGATGTGACACAAGGTCAGTTTAACGTGGGAGACCCGAGTGTTTCCACTCAAGGGCCACTGGTCCAAAACTGGTTATAGCATGTCCAACCTGGTCAAAGCTTAGTCAAAGCTGGTCATGGCTTGTCCTAGCAGGTCCAGGCCGGAGCCAGTCCAAGCTAGTCGTAGCCGTGATCGAATCTCAGCCAAAGGCCGAGAAACGATCCGAACTCGGCAAAATTCGCCTAGAGGCGAGATCCGCCGAGGATATTTACTTGACTCCCACGGCGTCAGGATGTGACACAAGGTCGGTTTAACGTGGGTGACCCGAGTGTTTCCACTCAAGGGCCACTGGTCCAAAACTAGTCATAGCATGTCCAAGCTGTTCAGAGCTTAGCCAAAGCTGGTCATGGATTGTCCTAGGTGGTCCAGTCCGAAGCCAGTCCAAACTTTGTCGTAGCCGCGATCGAATCTCAGCCAAAGGCTGTGAAACGATCCGAACTCGGCAAAATTCGCCAAGAGACGAAATTCGTCGTGGATATTTACTTCACTCCCACGGGGTCAGGATGTGACAAAAGGTCGGTTTAACGTGGGAGACCCGAGCGTTTACACTCAAGGGCCACTGGCCCAAAACTGGTCATAGCATGTCGAAGCTGGCCAGAGCTTAGTCAAAGCTGGTCATGGCTTGTCTCTTAGCTGGTCCAGGCCGAAGCCAGTCCAAACTTTGTCGCAGCCGTGATCGAATCTTAGCCAAAGGCCGAGAAGCGACCGAACTCGGCAAAATTCGCAAGAGGCGAAATTCGCCGAGGATATTTACTTGACTCCCACGGGGTCAGGATGTGACACAAGGTCGGTTTAACGTGGGAGACCCGAGTGTTTCCACTCAAAGGCCACTGGTCCAAAACTGGTCATAGCATGTCCAAGCTGTTCAGAGCTTAGTCAAAGCTGGTCATGGATTGTCCTAGGTGGTCCAGGCCGAAGCCAGTCCATGCTATTCGTAGCCGAGATCGAATCTCAGCCAAAGGTCGAGAAACGAACCGAACTCGGCAAAAATCGACAGGAGGAGAAATTCGTCGAGGATATTTACTTGACTCCCATGGGGTCAGGATGTGACATAAGGTCGGTTTAACGTGAGAGATCCGAGTGTTTCCACTCACGAACCACTGGTCCAAAACTGGTCGTAGCATATCCAAGCTGGTCAGAGCTTAGTCAAAGCTGGTCATGACTTGTCTTAGCTGGTCCAGTCCGAAGCCAGTCCAAACTTTGTCGTAGCCGCGATCGAATCTCAGCCAAAGGCCGAGAAACGATCCGAACTCGGCAAAATTCGCCAAGAGACGAAATTCGTCGAGGATATTTACTTGACTCCCACGAGGTCAGGATGTGACACAAGGTCGGTTTAACGTGGGAGACCCGAGTGTTTCCACTCAAGGGCCACTGGTCCAAAACTGGTTATAGCATGTTCAAACTGGTCAAAGCTTAGTCAAAGCTGTTCATGGCTTGTCCTAGCAGGTCCAGGCCGGAGCCAGTCCAAGCTAGTCGTAGCCGTGATCGAATCTCAGCCAATGTCGGTTTAACGTGGGAGACCCGAGTGTTTCCACTCAAGGGCCACTGGTCCAAAACCGGTCAGAGCTTAGTCAAAGCTGGTCATGGCTTGTCTCAGCTGGTCGCGATCTGGTGGAAGAAATCGGCTGTGTTTATATAGGCTGAGATCAGCATCGTAGCCGGTTAGCGATATCTTTGAGGTGATGACTAAAAATTACCTTCTGCCTTTTGACTGTACACCTGGGTTTTCATTCGGACACTATGAGTATATAAAGTAGTTTCTGGTAATTATTTTTAGTTAGGAAGGCTCGTTTATGTTAATGTTTCGTTTGTTTTGAGTTTTTGTGAGTCGTTGTTTGAAAAACGCTGAGTCACCGGAAGTTAACGGCATTCGTTCTGTTTTCCGCGGTGACGCTTTTAGACGTTTTTTGAGTAGCCAGCAGCAACTTCCGGCCGGGTGCGATATACCCATTTTAGAATTCGAAATGAATACTTCCCTAATGTTATCTTTTTCCTGCATGCTTTCAAAGAGTGGCTTAAATGAATGAACCTATCAATGTTATTGTTTTATTCATATGGACACCACATATTCATTTTTCTCTCTAAAGATATTCATTTGTGTTACTCGTTTCTTTAATTAAAACCAAATACAATGGCTGAAAATAAAACTTCATCAACTTAAAGGAAGAATTTGACCTGATTACACTATATGCATGTAAGGGCGTTAATAAATAAAGCTTTTAAAGCCCACAGCCATGTTGGGTCATGTAAGCTGCGATAAAATTCCGATGCGGCGAAAGAATTCAGTGTAATCAAATATCATACCACGGAAATGAACACGTGATATCTTTTGTCTATTAGAGCTTTTTAAAAGGGTAGGATTGTGGTCATTTGAGAGGCTGGTTGATCATTTAGAAGAATTGCTGCACATGTTGTACGGGGCGTGCTGTTTCGATGTTGGCAACAATGATTAAGTAAATGTTCCTATTATTAAATAAATGTTATACATCCATAGATCAGATTCTGGACGGCCACGGAGTAAGACGCTCGCCATCATCAACGCATTGTAAGAGCAACAGCAGTAGAATATACGGCGTACAGAGAACAGAAAAAAAGTACATGCAGTCCCAAGTGCGTCAACAGAAACTGTTGTTTACTTCCAGCAGCATTATAGACAAGAGTACCTTTTGCCAGACTTCCAATTACGCAATAACAAATGCAAAATATGTTGATAATTGCAGTGGGTGTAAAGAATGTTAAGTTATTGGCGAAACGTATATGGCATAATATATATATATATATATATATATATATATATATATTTTTTGTGTGACGATAGCAGTTCTACTTTTTGCTCTTTTTCCTCAGCTATGGTCTTTCCTTCGAAGCATCCTGATACTTAATGTCAAATAATGCCAGACACGATCAACTCTGTACGGCATTATTTGAGATAGCTGGAGTAGGGAAAGCTAACAGAAAAGATGGTAATAGATTATTTTGACCAACTTCAGTATTCTCAAAATATTTACTTTCGCTCACTATAAAAACAGTTATTTCCTATATAATTTAAAATCATTGTAGTTGTATACATTAAAAGGAACTTTCATTGGTTTAAAATCAGGATTATTGTTCATCAGGAAGTAGAAATGATTTTAACAACTTGTGGTTCTTAAACGTGAATATTTTAACCCTTTATGCTTAATAATTCTAAATTATTTGATACTGTATAATGTCAAAATATCTTAACACTACTTTTGTTGAAAATGTTATTTCGAATATTAGTGTAATATTAATACAGCAACTTCTTTTTAATCATTTAAAAATGTGATAGAATATGCATAAAGCCATTTATACTGACATAATTGACTATAAAGTGTTACATAATTGGCAATAAAGGCAATTTTATTTGTTGTCATATATATATATATATATATATATATATATATATATATATATATATATACCTTGAATAAGTTTTCGCTGATTTTCATGTAAAGTAATGTTTTATTTACAAAAATTAGTAAAAAACATCTCACTAAAAGTATTGTCCATCGCTATCCACTACCTTTTTCCCATCTTTTTGGCACCATTTGAATTCCACGTTGGAAAAACGACACGTCTTTTGAGGCTAAGCATGAGTCAATTCATTTTTGGCATCTTCATAAGATGAAAGTGCTGCTGAGCTAGGCCATGTGTCATCGATCGGAACAAGTGATAATCAGACAGGGCAATATCTGGTGAATACGTAGGGTGGGGTAGGGTTTCTCATTTAAGCGTTTCCAAGTAGGTTTTGTGGCCTATTGTTGTCATGTTGCAAAATCACTTTGCCGTGTTTCTGCTAGTACAGCGGCCGTTTTTTCTTTAATGCTCGGCTCAAACACATCAATTATAGTCGATGGCGATCTTTTGTGATGGTTTCGGTCGGTTTGAGCAGCTCATAATAAACTATACCCAGCTGATCCAACCAAATGCCGAGCAGAAGATTCGAACCATGGATATTCGGCTTTGTCGCCGATGTTGATGCATGGCCTGGCTTAACTCACGATCTTCTACGCTTAGGGTTATTGTAGTATATCAACTTTTCATCGCCGGTCACGATACGATGCAAAAAAATTTTCTTTTTCTGCCGTTGAAGCAGCTGTTCACACGTGACAATACACCGTTCGACGCTTCTCGGCTTCAACTCGTACGACACACAATGTCTTTGCTTTTGAATAATTCCTAATGTTTTAAAATATTTCTAAACTCTTGTGTGATTAATTAATTAATTATTCTGTAAATTCAGCTTGCTCTTGACATGAGTCTTCATGAAGTAATGCCTCCAATTCTTCGTCTTCAAACTTTTTCGGTGCGCCAGAAAGTTCTTTACCTTCAACATCAAAATCATTATATTTGAAGCGTCTAAACCAATTTCTGCATGTTGTATTCGATAGAGGATGGTTACCGTAAATCTCAACAAGAATTCTGTGTGCTTCAGCTGCAGATTTCTTTTGAATAAAGTAATGTAGTAAAATTCCGCACAAATACACTTTCTTTGGCACGAAATACGACATGTTTAACTCTATGGAAAACAAAGTTGATTACACTTCGGCGAAATGAAATACACTGAATTTCAAGCTTGTTTATAGCACTTCCTCATATATGAGTTACCATCTGAAACTACACGCACGCAGTTCTGGGAACGCTTTCTGTTGGAAAACAGTGAGAACGTATTCAATGTCCTAATATATATATTCATTTCACTCTGAGCAAGGCAATAAAGCCACTAAGCCACAAAGGTTTATTGAGTGTGAAAGAATATAAGAAAAATAACATTGTTAAGGAGCGAGAACAATAAAAGAAGAGGAATCAAGGAGAGAGAATATAACGATTGACACTGCATTATATTTCTGAAAATCAAAGTTGATTGGATAGCAAACAGTCCGAAAAGAGAACCTACAGTTATATCTAGCCATTTCAACCGTAAAATGATCACACCTTGTTGCCAATCTCGTACTGCGCTTAAATTCATAAAGTCTACTCAGCCGAAAGCTTATCAATATAACTATCATGAAAGTAGTTATAAAAAAGGCACAACAGAGCTTCATTACGGTGGTAAGAACGTGACTGAAGCCGAGATGTCATGTCAAGAATAATAACATTGCAGTTTCTTCTTTATATTTTATCATATGGAGCAGCAATATTCAAAGCATGAACGAATGGTAGATTGATAAATATGTAAGATAGATTCTGAAGAGAAAAGTTGTCTAGCACGACACAGTGAACCAACTTTCCTAGCAGCAGACCTTAGCGACTGGCTCAATAATCTTTCTACTTCATGCCAGCAGAGAAAGTTAGCGCCAAAATTCGCATCTCACTCTCCTGGAGGTTAGCATCAGCCATGCTGATAGAAGGCAGAAATGGGTCTCTCAGACGATTAATAGAAAGCAGTTTAGTTTTGGAGGTGTTAAAATTAACAAGCCATTTCTTACCCCAGTTAAAACAGATTGTAGTTCATTTTTTTAGATTAGTTTTCATCGAATTGATTAGGCTTATTATTAACACGCGAGTAAATAATGGTGTCATCAGCATAGATACCATGTTGAATCAAGAAAGTCATTGATGAAAATTTAGAACAATGTAGGTGAAGAGAGAGAGAGAGAGAGAGAGAGAGAGAGAGAGAGAGAGAGAGAGTCCTGGTGTGCACCTGATTTAATACAAAAGAATCTAGAATAGCGTATATTCAGGACAATTTTCCTTTCGCGGTTTGATAAGAAAGACTGAATTAGTTCAAAAATTCGTTTAGAAATACTAACAACAAGAAGACCAGCATACCAAACGATGTCAAATGCCTTCGAGATGTTCAAAACCAAACTTTAATAAATTCAACTATAATCGTTAATACACCAGCAGTTGACCTTGAGATTCGAAAACCATATTGCTTATTTGAAAGAAACCCCTCTTGATGTGAGATGCTTAACCAATTCTGAGTTGATTAGGGGATTTAGCACTTTCCCAAAAAGAAGTAGAAGGCCCGATAGTTAGGAGGATTTAATGGTTCACCTGAGCACTTAAAGAATAAGACTACAACAAGCAGAAAAGCAAAAAGTGGCAAGGTATATGTTGTAGAAATTAGAGAGAAAAAAAGCCAGTTCAGGAGTATATTTCTTACGGATTATTGCAGGAATAACATAGGTTTATCTAGGCATCAAATGTTAATACAAACAACTTTTGTTAAATTCAACAGAAAATCTTTTCTATTTTCTTGTAAGATTACTTTCTCTCTCTGTAAAGCAATTGTTTCTGAATGTCCTTGTCGTCTCCAATAGCTATCATTTTATTACCTCTATTTAAAAAATTCTTCCACTACTAATTCTTGCTCTCTTCATTCCAAAATTGATATAATATAGCTTTTATAAAAATATTAACTAATGAGGGAAAATTAATCCACTCTAAAACAAACATTAAACAGAAATCATTATACTGTCAATAAAAGAAATTAAGTTTTATTTAAGGAAGACAAGTAACATTTATAAAAGCTACCAACACAACTAAGTCGGGCAAACAGCAGCAATTTATTTTATCGTAATCAGATGCACTGAAACTATAAATAAGATGAAAAATCTATAAACAAATATAAGCCCCAGCTATATATAACTCATAGATAGTAATAAATATCTATCATTTATTATGTACTTATTACAAAAGGTGTTGAACCCTTTGTAGTCACTAATAACACTACATTAAAATAAAATCTCTGTAGCAAATGTAGCTTACAAATTCACTTATTGGAGATTGTTTCTCTGGAAAGAAATTATATAGGATATAGAATCACAATTCTCTTGTGTAACTCCACATTTCATAATTTCTAGCAAAGTGCTATATGACAACAGATAATAGAGAAACATTAGGCAACACAAGGAAAATCTTTGTGAATAACAATCATTCTCAGCAAAACAAATTGTAAACAAAGATTACAAATTTTATACACTTTCGATATTGAGTTAAAACAACCAACAGTAAACAAAATCACTTATGATATTGGAATAGGTATTTTAGAATTTATAGGCACTATATCACACAAACATACAAAATACAAAATTCAAAATCAAACCAAGACTGCGTACTACCACACGGTCTCCGAATTTCAGTTTTTTCCTTTCTTGATAATGACTGAAATCAGTCTAAAGCTCGGAACTTTAGTAAGAATTTTTACGAACTGTGAACAGTTCCTTTACACCTTCAACTCCAAAATATACAAACGCAATTTTATAAATATTTAAGTTTTGTACTGAAGTAATCAAACTTTATAAATTTTAGGTATTCTTTTCTATTTGCGTATATATACTTGTCTATTCTTAATTCAAAATTGGTTTTAAAACTGAAGTTATGTCTTATAAATTTGCTTTGTTTGTTTATGTGTATGTTTTAACTTGATGAATAAAATATTTGAAGCTGATTACCATATTTCAATTCGGAACAAATATTAATGTCATTTAATGACATGTGACAGAATGTGTTTTTCGTTTAGCTATATTTTTTAGATGCAGAATTGGCAACCAAAAATCTTAATCTAATGCCTGTTACATTACTAATTGAATTTACGCACCTAACATTAATATAGTTTTTCTATTATAATTTGAGAGAATTTCCACGGATTCTCCCACAAATCTCTTTCTTTTAATTTTTGCATTTTACAATATATAACAAAGAAATAAATACATTTTAGGACAATACATAGATATTACGCGTCTGTTCTGTGACAAGATTTTGATTTTTCCTCCATCCATGTTTAGTGACGGCGGCCTGATGCCCCCACAATAATCTCTAGTCGGTTAGCCGTGTCTTCTTCCTTTCTCTTTCTCCCAAGCCTCATATTCTTCCTAGTTGGCTACAGGAAGTAGATTTCATGTCATCTCATATACTTAGACATGTTCTGACAAGATATTTTTGCAACAGTTTTACATTTTCTTCTCCGTCAATAAACCTGTTGCTTATCTACCAGATTTAAGCGGGATTAATTTAATCAATGTTGACACACCAATGTCTAAAATTAAAAGACAAAATGCGTGCGGATTTTCACTTTTTCAAATTAGCCATACACAAATAAAGATAAAATCCTAACCGTTCTGCGTCAAGAGTAAATGAATTCAGCCTTTTCTCATCTTTATTTCACTTCCTGCTGACAAAATGCATAAACCTTATTTCACAGCAGAAAATCCACCTTTTAAACATAATTAAAAATTTGAAAATGGCATTTATTCCTTTTAAGTGTGTAGTGTGTGCGACTGGACGAAACCGGACAAAGTCAAGCATCTGTTAATGAGCAAAATAGAGACTTCTCCACAAGCATAAGAATTTGGGAACCAGATTTTATATTATTTCGATGTTATTTCACTAACCTATAAAACTTTCTCTACTATCTGTTGCCCATTTCCTTTCACAATTAACCGGAGAAATTTATTTGTTTTGATATTTTTTGGTATTTCTAGGTTCTTCCATTATTAAAATTCTCTTTTGATGAAATTAATTATTTCCAAATGAAACATTGCAAATTTCAAATCCATGTCAAGTTTGATCATGATGGCAACAGGTTTAACTGCTTCTGCATATGCAAGGGAGGTAATTATTGGAGAACGGATTTCGCAAGTGCTCATTTACTCACTCTCATTTCTGTTGCACCCAGTGACATACCAATGATGAGACATTTTTCTAAGACATCGAGCAATATGACAGAACACAAGAAGAACTCGATTTGTACTTCCTATAAAGCCATTAATAAAAATTGTCTCCACTTTCTCATTTCAGGAGACAAAGTATATAAAAAGGTTTGTGTTGAGAGAAGTTAGTGTTCATGATCTAAGAAAAGCATTAAGACTAGGCAATAACTCCAGAATTTTTAAATGTTGACGTATAAAGCCTGAAGTAAATCATTGTACAGGGCTTTCAAGCTAACTGATATTTTGTTACTGGTGAATGGGTTACATTCGAAATGGGTAGTGTCAGTCTAAGAAAGTGTCACCTTACTCGCTCTAGAGTTGCTTACTATACTGAAATGACATGGAAATGTTGCACATATTGGCCAGTTAAGGGCTTGAGAGAAATGCGGTTTTATGCTTCAGGATCTTGAATTGTATTGTGTGGTTACTATTTGATTAAATTACATCAACCATGATAAAGGAAGGCAAAAATCATTGTCTATGATGATAGCAGCTTAATTTTGGAGGCGTTCAAATGTTCAAGATATTTCTTGCCTCACCACTGATTAGAGGTCATTTTCGAGAGCAGCTGCTAGCTTTACTTTGTCGGACCTAGCAGACTTACTAGTAAGACAAGAGTAAATGGTTGTGTCATCAGTATAAATACCAAGTCGGGAACTTATGACACCGGGAAGGTCGTTGATGAAGAAACAACGCAGGTCCAAGAAGAGAGCCTTGTGGGACCATTGCTTTAATGTGCAAGGTGTAGTGATATTATTATAAATAAATAAATATGAAATATAAAATAATGATAACAATGATGAAAATTATAAATAAAATAAAAAAATAACATAAAAAGCGTTATATGAAATAAATTAAATAAAAATTAAAAATAATAAAAATACTTCCAGCATGGAACAAAAATTGTTCCTGCCGGAAATACGGACATACCACCAAAAGACGTTAAATTAAATCTATTCACCACAAGCATTTCCTGTCAAGTACGTTTCATTTCCTGTCAAGTATGTTTTATCTCCGTGAGCACGAAGTCAGTTTCTGCTGCCGTGATGTGAGTGACGACGCCATAAATGATCTAGATGTGTAGTCGTTCAGTACGACAATCATTAGATGATATGTTAAGAACTATTGGATTAAGTCAAATATTCAGCCAGAGACACTATAGCCCTTGAGCTTGTTGAGAAGAGCTATAGGGTCTTTGGTCAAATATCCAATCGTTTTCAACAAATTGTGTAATTAAAATCGTGTTGGACGGCCACGCTTTTAGATCCTTACACAATAGCCCGGGGTACCCAGCAACATGAGGCGCCTTCTTGGTCTAATGTTTACTGATGTGAAGTAGTGATCATATTGAATCAATTTGCCAGGTTTGATGCGACGAAAGTTGTTTCAATGTGTCATGCCAGATAATTTATGTCTCACCAGAACACAAATTGTACATGTATAAATCTAGCATTGGAATATTGCTGCCATATCCAGCATGGTGCTCCTGTTATACATTTGAAAATTCTCGATAAAATGTAAATAAGGATTTGTAATGGCATCGGTCCTAACCTGGCATCTCGACTTCAGTTACTTTTTTTATCGTCATGGCATGGCTTCTTCATTCTTTTCAATAAATATTTTCATGACAGTTGTTCTAATGAGCTATATTCCGTGGTACCTCTACCACATGGATTTAAGTGTACTACTAAATTGGAAACAAGGCATGATCAGTTTACTTTTGAAATAACCGGAAGGTTAATTCTAATAGTTTCTTTTCTCGCACTTCTCATCCATAGAACTCTTTTGCGGGTTCTTGCTTCGCTGCTATCTACAATCTTCAAAAATTAAAATGTAATGTCAATCGCCATCATGTCTTTCTGAAAGCTAACCTTTTATTTTACATTGTTTTCACTAAATTCTTCTCATTCTCTTTTATTATTAGTAACCCTATGGCGTCTAAGTAGCATTATCGCCTTGCTTAAGATGAAATGATTAAAAAAAATATTGTGATATTAATGGCTTGTTCTGGTGAACATGATCTTCGGTATTTGGCGGTCCATACGTTTCTTTGCTTGTCATACAATCAATTAACGTGATAGTTAAAGGTCAAGCATTTGGTAGTATTAATCTTTGATTTATTTGGGCTGCTCTAGAGGCTGCCTAATTAAGAATTCCATTTATGCTTTTGACTATTGTATGTCTGCATAGGACAAATAAACAAGAAACATTCGGATGTGTTCGAGGTCTCAAATTTTGATTCGGCAGAATTGCTTCCGTTGCTCTTGCTTCTATCTGAGAATACTTCCAGACCAAACTTAAAGTACTTGATTCCACACGTGGTTGTATTTAAAGATGAGGGAGATATATGCTTTGTTTATCGATTGTTTGTACGGCATCCGCTTGCGAATTGAAGGTACAAGCTTCAGTGTGATCTCTTTTGCTTTTACTGGCAGACAGATAAACCGATCCTTTTTCTAAGTTCATGCAGTGGAATACGGAGGATAATGCACTTGTCTAGTCATAAATGCATCTATTTTCTTTCCTCTTTTGCTTCTTTCCTTCGTTTTTAACTGTTGTTTTTCTCTTTGGGAATGTATTCTTCTTTCCATTTTCTTTTTCTTTTTACCCACCCTTTTCTTGTTCTTCACTTTCTTCATCTACTTTTCTCCGATTTTTTTTCTTTTACTCATTTTTCTTACACTCACTTTGCATTTTCCCCCCCCCTTTACTACTCTCAGCGTTTCTAACCTTCAACGCCTCAGCTTAGCATCCAGTGCACTTACAAATGGCTTTTTATATAAAAAATAAATTCAACACGAAAAATGACAAATGTCATTACATTTGATTCTTCTTATTTTTGCTCTCAGAAAACTACTTAAAAGCTGTCAGCATCGCATATGTGAAATTCTGTATTTTTACTTCATTGAGACGGACAGAATATTTCGTTTTTCTTACTCAGTTTATTAAACAGGTTGTTAATTTTTTTTTTTTAAAACGGAAAATAACTGAGTTGAAAATAATTCACTAAGAGTGTACTAGACGATCCTAAGGAAAGAAGAAGGAAAGAAAAGAAAAAATGAGGGAAGGGAAGAAAAAGAAAGAAAGAGAAATGTATGACGCATGACCCAATTGAGGGTGGAGATAGGAGTCAGAAAGAGATTTAGGTCAGCGTCTTGGCCGATTTTCGAAAGTCATTTTGATAAGAATGTTGGTCAAAGCACCTAGCCTACTTTTGCATGGAAAGACACCTTATCAATTTGGATAAAGAGAAATTTTGGGGAACAATGAAACAATTTTTAATCAGAGAAAAATGTGTCTTTGGGTTGAGGGGAGTGACCGGTGGAACGATATACAGACCTGTTAAGAATTGGACACCCACGTTAATAAAGTAGAGACATTTCAATGTAGATAATTAAGATTTTCGACTATCAGGAAAAACAAAGAGGTAAAAAAGAGGGACAATTGCTTTTGGCTCACAGAGGGCGCCAAGAAGGCGGAAAAGATCCTTTCTAAAGTCAAGACTAATTAGCAGCGGGCTGTTTGACAAAGTCCAGGTGAGAGAAAGCCAAAGATTGTCATTTTGCGTACGTGCAAAAAGGGGCAAAATTGGATTTTGTTTTTTTTTAAACAAGAACGATGTAACCACGCCCGCAAACAGAGGGGAGAGGATGTTCGATCAATAACAATTGGTCGAATACGATCACGTGACCTGCGGAAGAAAAGGGAAAGAAATGTTCGATCAATAACAATTGGTCGAATACGATCACGTGACCTGCGGAAGAAAAGGGAAAGAAATGCTCGATCAGGAACGATTGGTTGAAAAGCGGTCACCTGACATACGAGAGACTAAGAGAGATGGATGTGCGCCGCCCCACCAAAGGTACTATGAGGAAGTAGGGGCGAAAACAATAGCGATAATGGAGAAGACAGAATTAATGCAGTTTTTGGAATTATCGAGAAAACCCTGACGCCGACAGACCCACCCCAGTTTGTTGCGGCGTCAATATAAGCAGGACCCCAGTCGACAGAAATCAGTTGAGTTGGAGTTGCAGTTGGAGTTGAGAGTTGGACCGCGGGCAGGGATAGAGCCTGAACGCGGCCATCAGGCCCGATTCACTCGCCCCTTTGCGGGCAGAAGAATCCTCAGACAAGAAATCCTTCCAGCCCAAGTCGAAGACAGGAGAACTTCCAGCCCAAGTAGACGAAGAAGAAGATTGCCTGAAAGCCTGAGAAGAATTGGAGCTGCAGACAAGCCGAAAGTCGATGAGAAGTTAAAGTTCAGCCCCGGACGGCAGTGAGAAGAGAACCACCTCAAGACGACAGAGAGTTGCGGCTAAGTTGAAACAAGAAATCTTCCACCAAAAACAGGAAAACTACCAGCCCAACTACCAGAAGAAGAAGAAGAAAAATACAACTCAAGTCGGAGAGAAGAATCAACTGCGAATGATCGATAGAAATTAGCCCCAGTGTCGAACTGAACCACACTCCGACATACATACATGATTCTAGAAAGTAGGTAATTCGACATTTTTCTATTGTGTGATAGAAGCTTGGTGCCATAGTCCACAGAGCGGGTCGGGAAATGAGAACAATTTTGTTTTTATGTAACGGACTTTAAGATATAAAAGGTTGTTACCCTTTTTATCAGCAATTTTGTTTGGTGTCGTGAGTTTTTATTTTATTTGTGTTTTGCCACCCCGTCGGACTCAACTTGTATCGGCCCCGATCCCTGCTGGTCCCGTCTGTCTAAGATCTAAACACAGCGTGGGTAGACAGACCGGAGATCGGTATAGTTGCTTTAGTGACCAGGTATTGGAAGCGAGTCGGGAAAGGCGAGGCTGGTGATCATCTGACCAAAGGGTTGGAGCGGCACGCTTGGACCCAGGAGGAGCGACCAGGAGGAGCGACGTCACCGTTGGCGCCGTAACCAAAGGATCCGACACTGGGCCAGGTGTGTAACCGTCACAAGTGGTGCCGTGACCAACGGATCAACCCTGAGACAACCACGTCACATATGGTGCCGTGGTGACCGAGGGATTTCAACCCGGAGAAGACCACGATCGACCGCCGCCGTTGCTGAAAGTTCAAGCAGAAATCAGAACGACCCGGGACCAAAGGAAAAGAAGGAACAGAATCGTCTGTAAGGTAGGACACCTTGTTTTGTTTCCCAACCTCGATTGTTGCTATATAGACTGTCTTTCTCTGTAGACATGTCAGATTATGAGTCGGATAGAGCAGTGGGGGGTGAAGAAGAAGTAGGGCAGGGGTTGTCAGTGGATCTAAGGAAGCTGTTGGGTGGACCGAGGGTCCCAGTATTTGATGGCAGCGGGAAGGAGTTTAGGAACTGGCTGGCAATCCTCGAGAAGAGCCGAACCATCTACGAGCTCTCGGACCAAGAAACCCTGTACCTGGCATACGATGCCACAAAGGGAAAAGCGTCTGAGTTCGTAGGGGGGCTCTTGGAAAATCATCCCCGCTTGGCTTGGGAAGAAATAAAAAAACTGCTGACCAAAGAGTTCGCCGACGAAGGTACGGCCATAGAGGCCATGAGGGCCCTTTTAAAACTGACACAGCTACGGGATGAAACCCCGGGAGAATTAGGGGCCCGAGCGGGGAAGCTATCGTCATTGGCATTCCCCGAAGTGGTCAGGGATAATGCGGTTATGCAGGCTCAACTGGCGGACCTGTATGTAGAGGCGCTGAGCGACGAGCGTGTTCGTCACGACGTATTGAAAGAAGGACCGCTCAGACTGTCGGCAGCGATAGAGCTGGCCAGGGAGAGCCAGGGGTGTGGGATAAAGTGAAGAGGTGTGGGAAGAAGCAGATACCAAGTCAGGAGGCTGGAAGAAGGGGGTAGGCGGAAGAACCCCCGTGTGGAATCAGAGGGTTAAGGAAGAGGTGGATCGGGCAGAATTATGGGAGGAGGACCCCAATAGAAGGGCATGGTCGACCAGGCATGGCTTTTATAAGCCCACGCCGGGTCGATACGGGCTGGTCTGCTGGACCTGTGGGTACGAGGACCACAGGGCGGCGGAATGTCAGACGAAGTGGGGGTTGCCCCCAGACTTCGATCAGGACAGATGCACCAGGTGTGGTAAGAAAGGACACCTGGCCAAGTGGTGCGGGCTGAGGAAGGGTGCCCCACCGATATTAACAAAGAAGGCTGAGCCCAAGAGACCGGCCCAGGGGCCACCCCAGAATTAAGAGGGAGGGTGGCCCAGTTAAAAAGGAGAGAAATAAAAACTTGGACCAGTGGGTGGGCGAACCGCTTGAATAGAGGACAGGTTCCCCCGAGGATAGACACAAGGCCAACCCAGTTAAAAAGGGAAAAAGAGCAAAATGTTGGACATGTGGTCGGGCGGGCCACTTTGCGGCAAGCTGTCCAACAAGAAGGTGCTGGTTTTGCAGGAGGCCAGGACACCTGAAAAGAAACTGTATTCTTAGAAACGGCCATGGGAGACCGGGAGAGGTCCGGCCAGGGTCGCCCAGGTGCAGGGGGCGCAGAACTCCACCTCATAAAAAATGAAGATGATTTATTACTACCGGCGCCTATGGCTGGGTTAACCCAAGGGTGGGGACCCAGGAAGAAGAAAGCTCGGGTGTTCTCTTCGCTAACGCAAGAGAGAGAACTATCCTGTAGAGCAGAGATAGGTGGTAGAGAGATGAGGGCTTTGGTGGACACAGGAGCATCTGTGTCATTGATGAGAGAGGAAACATACAGGCGGGTGAAACGGAAGAGAAGGTTACGGGAAGCGGACATAGAGGTCACGCAAGCAGATGGAGCCCCCCTGGAGATAAAAGGGATGGTGAGGCTCCCGTAAGGATTGGGAAAGTGAAAAGCACCCAAAATTTTTTTACGTAACCCCCGACCTGTGTACAGAGGCAATCTTGGGAGAAGATTGGCTCCGGAGCCAGAAGGCCCAGATCGAATTTAATCCTACTGTGTTGGTGGTGAACGGCGAGAGAACGCCATTGGGATGCCCACCAGAGGAAGAGATAACCATAGTGGTGGAGGAAGATGTAAAGTTACCTCCTAGGACCGCAGTGTCGGGAAAGGGTAGGCTAATGTCAGAAAAAAAAGTACGGAGAGGACCTCTGCAGTTGGTCCCTGTAGAAGGAAAGGGCCTAGAAGATAACGAGGTAACCCTATGCGAAACGGTAGTGGAGGCAGCCGAGTTGGTGCCCATAATGATGGTGAACCAGGCCCAAAAGACTATAAAGGTTAGGAGAGGGGAGAAGATAGGAGAGCACTTCCCCTACGAACTCTGAATCGGGTGAGATTCGAGGAGGAACGAAGGAAGCTAGTAGAGCAAACAAAAGGAATCTTAGATGAGGATATATTAGCACCGGATCAATTTAGAACCAGAGTGGGGGTCTGTTAAGGAACAATCGAGATGTGGTAGCCCAGTCAGACAAGGAACTAGGTCAGACCCACACAGTCGAAATGAAAATCGACACCGGAGACCACCCCTGTGAAATTAAAACCCTACCGAACACCTATACAAAAAGACCCCTTGTAGAAGAGGCAGTAGAGGAAATGTTGGAAGCTGGGATGATCGAAAGATCGATCTCTCCTTGGAGCTTCCCAATAGTAATAGTAGGTAAGAAAGATGGCGGCCACCGTTTCTGTGTAGATTTTAGAAAGCTGAATTCTATATCGAAGCCGTTGGCGGTGCCATTGCCATTGATAGACGACATTTTGGCATTATTAGGGAAGGCAAAGTACTTCTCTACGTTGGACTTGAGGTCCGGGTATTGGCAGGTAGCCCTGGATGAGGCTGACAAGGAGAAGGCCGCATTCGCGTGTCACCTGGGACTGTTTCAGTTCAGAGTGATGCCATTCGGTTTAGCTAATGCCCCGGGAGTCTTCCAACAGCTAATGTCAATAGTGTTAGGAGGATACGAGAGCTTTGCCATGGCGTATTTGGACGATATCTTGATATTTTCGGAGACAGTGGAACAACACTTTTTTCATTTAAGACAGGTGTTGGGAAGGTTGAGGAAACACGGATTAAAATTGAAATTGTCAAAGTGTCAGTTTCTGAGGGAAGAAACTAGGTATTTAGGCTTCGTCATAAACGGAGACGGTATTAAACCCGACATGGATAAGGTAAAGGTCATAAGGGAAATGCCAGAGCCTAAGACAGTGAGGCAGGTAAGAGGTTTTATAGGAGCTATAGGCTACTACCGGCGCTTCGTCCCGGCATTTTCAAGAATTGCCATACCGCTAGTGGCCCTGACGAAGAAATACGCTAGGTTCAAGTGGACAGAGGACTGTCAACGAGCATTTGATTCGCTAAAGGAACAGTTGACAACCGTTCCACTGCTGACGTATCCAGACCTCAGCAAGCCCATGATATTATACACGGATGCCAGTGAGCAGTGTGTAGGAGCAGTACTTACCCAGCCGTGTCCTGATAAGGAAGGACCAGTGCCAGGCATACCAGAGGAAGTACCGATATACTTCCTCTCCCATAAGCTCTCAGAGACACAACAGAGGTGGCCAGTAATAGAGAGGGAAGCATATGCTATCATGTATGCTCTCCAAAAACTGGACTACTATTTAAATGGTGCGGTCTTCACTATAAAGACAGACCACAAGCCTCTGCAGTACCTATTGCAGGCAGAGTGGACAAATAATAAGAAAATTCAACAGTGGGCACTTAAGTTAAGTGGCTACCACTGTAAGATAGAGTATTTGGCAGGAAAGGAAAACACGTGCGCAGATTTACTCTCAAGAATACCGAAACAACTGGAAGAAAGATCTGTAAGGGTAGAACAGGGAGTAGATGATAAAGCCTATAGAATAGGAGTAATTAACTCTAATAAGCTAAAAGATCGCCCTATATTAGAATCGGACGAAGAAGGGGACGCCCAGATAATAACCGATCCTTACTGGACAGAAGGAATTGAGAAGGAGCAAGCAGACAGTGAAATAGCTGCTCTGAGAGAGAAGGTGAAGTCAGGAGAGACCACCAAGTATGCCATAATAGAGGAAAGGCTGTATTATCTCTCAGGAAGGGATGAAGAAGTCAAACCCAAGTTGTATGTGCCCAAAAGTTTAAGACCAGAGATATTGGAACAGTGCCACGAAAGGTTGGGTCACATGGGAATTGATAGGACATGTGATCTCATAGGAAGAAAGTACTATTGGCCCAAACTGTACGGAGAAGTCACTAACTATGTTCGAAGTTGTGTAGTGTGCCAGTCGCAGAGCAGAAGGCAGGAAATGGCACCCTTGGAGGAAACAGACGTACCAAACTTCCCCTTCGAGAAAGTGAGTATGGATGTATCAGGACCATATGGGGAAACTGCACAAGGAAACAACTATATAGTGAGTTTTGTCGATTGGCTAACAAATTGGCCTGAAGCATTTGCAGTACCAGACAAGAAGGCCAGAACTGTGGCCGGGTTGATAATAAGTGAAATCTTCCCTAGGTATGGTGCCCCTGTGCAATTGGTAACAGATAATGGCACGGAGAATGTGAACAGCATCATGAGAGAGGTTTTGACAGGTTTGAATGTAGAGCACATAAAAACATCCCCATATCACCCCCAGGGAAATGCTAAAGTGGAAAGGTTTCATAGAACCTTGGGAGATGTATTGGCCAAGTTGGTCAGAGAAAACATTGGAAATTGGGACTTGTATTTGACGCAGGCTCTGGCGGCCGTGAGGTTTACGATAAACGAAACCTCCAGATTTTCTCCTTATTTTTTTTGTTGTTTGGCAGAGACGTGGTCCTGCCTGTAGATAACCTACTGAAGCCCCGAAGAAGGTATATGGGAGAAGATCATCATCAACTATTGCTGGAACAGCAACATAAGATATTCGTACAGGCCAGAAGAAGAATAAAGAGGGCCCAGAAGAAAAGAAATGAGAGGGTGAATGCTGAAAGAAAGGTGGTAGAATTGAAGGTTGGAGACCCTGTCTACTATAAAATCCACCAGAGAGAAGGAAAAACTGGACCAGAGATGGGAACCGTACTACCGGATAGTAGAGCAGACGGGCCCAGTATCATATGTAATATGGGATCAAGTGGCAGGACGAGCGAGGAGGGTTCATGCCAATGATCTGAAGAAGGCTGAAATAGCTAACCTAGAAATGAGCGAGCCGAGGCCTAAGAAGACAAGGAAAAGGAAGGTAACTCTGGTTGAACCGGAAGGAATGGAGACGGAGGAAGACTCCGAAGAAGATGAGGAGATAGGTCAACTTGACCAGATAAACGAAGCAGTCCGAGTGACAGAGTTGGAACCCTCAGCGGGGATTAGCGATGTTCAGTCGTCGACTGAATCAGTGCAGAGAAGACCCCGTGAGATCGCCATCACACCCCCATGTCCGAAGGAAAGGAAGAAAAAGACGAAGAGGTCCAATCAAGCAGTCGAAGGCTCTAAAAGGAGGCACCCTGAACAAGACGAAGGGTCCAGCGAGTGGGAGGAGGAGGATCAAATACCCTTTCCCAGCTTAAGGAAAGGATAAAGAACAGGAGAAGTTTACACATAGAGTCGAGATGTATCGAAGACATTCAAGGCGAAGACTCTAAACAGGAAGAAGAATCAGGGGATGAAGAAGAGGACAAAAAACCTCCTGGACGAGAATTAAACACAGCAAGAAGGTTAGAGGTTGAACAGGAATCACCTCAGAAGATGAGATCAGGGAGGAGAAGAACCCCAAATCTCAGTAGAACAAAAGGGCTGTGCAGAATAGGAGCATTTAGTGTCGACAGATAGCGACACTGGCTCATCCAAAATCCTATTGGCTGACTATGGTAGATGTGAGTGGAGGGAATGGAGTCGCGGGCTGCACCTCACAAGGGACGGAAGAAGATCATTGGCATTGTTGATTGATCACCAGTGGTGTCATGAAGTACGACCTTTAGAGTGGGCGCCACGCACACCTGACCGGACCATTCTGTCTGCTAGAGGTTAGTTAGGGGAGGGAAGAGCCGAACTAAGAAAAAAAAGTTATGAAATGATTGAGTGATGAGTCGAGCGAGACTAAGTGATTGTGAAGAATAACAACAAGAGAATTTGTTACCTTTCAGGAATGATCAAGATGAAAGGGTTGGTGATGACGATGATGGTGATAGCCACGCTGGTGGTGACGATGGCGGAAGCCGGGAAACGCAGCCGAAACACCATTTTTAAAAAAACGAGCCAAGTAATAATAACCAGGTCTAAGTGGTTGGTCACATTCGTGATAGATTTGAACCCGTATGAGTCGCTATTAGATAAGTTAGGAAACGAGCTGACGCAGCTGGATGCAGCCCGATTGAAAGTAGGACAAGATTATCCCAAGCACAAAGGGTATCTTAGTTTATTGCACTCCCTAGAATCAGAAGCCACTATGATAGAGGCTCAATGGAAAGACATGCAAAACTACCTGCAGGGAATAGAGTTACTGCAGACGCGGGAACGAAGATCCGTACTCCCGATCGTGGGAAAGGCATTGAGTGTCTTGTTTGGAACAGTAACTGAAGATGACGTTAAATTCATAAGAAGGAAACTGGGACAAGTAGAAGTAAACCAGAGGACGCTTGCCCAGGTGGCAAGAGAGAGTGTGACGATATTAAATGTGACAAGGTTAGAAGTATCCAAAAATAGAGCCAGAATCAATTGGTTAATAGACAACCTGGCGAAATTGAGACAAGAGGTAATTAATAATACAGAAACTGTAATGGTTGAATTACAGGAAATAAGCGGATTCATGCAAAAATATTTCCAGCTAATGACGATTACGAATAAAGTACGACAAACTAGTCAGTCGTTGACGACCTTGCTGGAACACGTGAGAGCACAATTAGACATGCTGTCATTAGGACACCTCTCCCCAAGTATAGTAAATCCGGGTCACCTAAAGGAAGCACTACTTGGCATACAGACCGAATTGCCCCGCCATCTAAGGTTACCAGTGGACCCCACTAAAGAATTGTGGAAGTACTATAATGCCCTTGGATGTGTGACCTTGTTAGAAAATAGACGATTATTGGTAGTGATATCTGTCCCGTTACTAGATAGCGAGAGTATATTCGAGATATACCAGGTTATAAACTTACCCATCCCCTACCCCAGAAGAGATCAAGGTTTGGGAATGATAGCAAGGTACAAGGTGGAAGCAGACTACATAGCATTAAATTCAGGGAGAACGAAATTCATGTTGCTATCAGCTGAAGAAGCTAGAAGGTGTAGAGATGATACCCTGGGGACTTGTACCTCGTTGAGCCCTATCTATAAAACTGGTAACCGCAAACTGTGCATACTAGAATTGTTTGAAGGGGGGGAGAAGGAATCAAAAGAATCTGCCAAGTGGAGGTATTAACAAACTCGGCATTACCACAAGCTATCAGTGTTTCAGACGGGGTGTGGGCAGTAGCCACCCAGAAACATATCAGCCTGTCTAGGGTATGTGGGGAGAGTCCACAAGGACATTAAGAATAAGGCCACCGTTATCCCTGGTGTCGCTACCCATGGGATGTTCGGCGGTTGGGGTGTCCATCTCCTTGCCCCCTATTACCAGATGGAAGAAAGGTATGAAGAAAAAGATTCACTCATAGAGATGATTGGTAGAGGCTTAGTCAATTGTACAGAATTATGGGAGCCGATAGTAAAGAGATTCTCTAATGTCACCTTAAATAAGATGCCAGTATTAATGAAGCCAATAGAAAAGATCGATATGGATCACTTAAGGGATAAGTTAAGTGCGTTGGGAGACGAAGGTGTAGCTTGGGAAGACGATGAGCAGATCGCGATAAGTTGGTCAATAGTGATGGGTACATTCCTAGTTATAGCCATCGGGGGTGTAATAATATGGAAGATTAAGAGTAAGAGAAGATTAGCGAACGACAGTCTAGTGAGCATGCAACAACTCGAGAGGGAGACGCCGAGCGGTGTTCCTCACTCAGACAGGACTGGCGAAGAAATTGCTGGAAGACCAATGGAGGAGGCTGGCGTGAGACCACCACGTGCGGCGGAAAAACCTCCCACAGCAGAGAGGAAAACATTGACCAAGAAGAACAAACCCTAATGAACACATCTGCACCTACAGACACACGCACACATTTCATTGCATTTAAAACATTGCATTTCATTGCATGTAGAACAGAAAAAAAAAAAGAACATTTCATTGCATGTAGAACAGAAGAAAATGAAAAGAACATTTCATTGCATGTAGAACAGAAGAAAATGAAAAGAACATTTCATTGCATGTAGAACAGAAGAAAATGAAAAGAACATTACATTGCATGTAGAACAAAAGAAAATGAAAAGAACATTTCATTGCATGTAGAACAGAAGAAAATGAAAAGAACATTTCATTGCATGTAGAACAGAAGAAAATGAAAAGAACATTACATTGCCTGTAGAACAAAAAAAAGAAAATGAAAAGAACATTTCATTGCATGTAGAACAAAAGAAAATGAAAAGAACATTTCATTGCATGTAGAACAAAAGAAAATGGAAAGAACATTACCCTTGCATGTTAGAAAGTAGAATAGAATTGCATGAGACAAATGCATGGTGCATGTTAAATGATGTAATTGGGTTTAGGTGTCATTTACGGGTAAATGACAAATCGGTTAGGGGAGGATTGTGGCACCTTGCATTATTAGAAATATTCATAGAAATATGATTTAATTTTTTTCTTACTCAGTTTATTAAACAGGTTGTTAATTTTTTTTTTAAAAACGGAAAATAACTGAGTTGAAAATAATTCACTAAGAGTGTACTAGACGATCCTAAGGAAAGAAGAAGGAAAGAAAGGAAAAAAAGGAAGGAAGGAAGAAAAAGAAAGAAAGAGAAATGTATGACGCATGACCCAATTGAGGGTGGAGATAGGAGTCAGAAAGAGATTTAGGTCAGCGTCTTGGCCGATTTTCGAAAGTCATTTTGATAAGAATGTCGGTCAAAGCACCTAGCCTACTTTTTGCATGGAAAGACACCTTATCAATTTGGATAAAGAGAAATTTTGGGAACAATGAAACAATTTTTAATCAGAGAAAAAAGTGTCTTTGGGTTGAGGGGAGTGACCGGTGGAACGATATACAGACCTGTTAAGAATTGGACACCCACGTTAATAAAGTAGAGACATTTCAATGTAGATAATTAAGATTTTCGACTATCAGGAAAAACAAAGAGGTAAAAAAGGGGACAATTGCTTTTGGCTCACAGAGGGCGCCAAGAAGGCGGAAAAGATCCTTTCTAAAGTCAAGACTAATTAGCAGCGGGCTGTTTGACAAAGTCCAGGTGAGAGAAAGCCAAAGATTGTCATTTTGCGTACGTGCAAAAAGGGAAAAATTGGATTTTGTTTTTTTTTTAACAAGAACGATGTAACCACGCCCGCAAACAGAGGGGAGAGGATGTTCGATCAATAACAATTGGTCGAATACGATCACGTGACCTGCGGAAGAAAAGGGAAAGAAATGTTCGATCAATAACAATTGGTCGAATACGATCACGTGACCTGCGGAAGAAAAGGGAAAGAAATGCTCGATCAGGAACGATTGGTTGAAAAGCGGTCACCTGACATACGAGAGACTAAGAGAGATGGATGTGCGCCGCCCCACCAAAGGTACTGCGAGGAAGTAGGGGCGAAAACAATAGCGATAATGGAGAAGACAGAATTAATGCAGTTTTTGGAATTATCGAGAAAACCCTGACGCCGACAGACCCACCCCAGTTTGTTGCGGCGTCAATATAAGCAGGACCCCAGTCGACAGAAATCAGTTGAGTTGGAGTTGCAGTTGGAGTTGAGAGTTGGACCGCGGGCAGGGGATAGAGCCTGAACGCGGCCATCAGGCCCGATTCACTCGCCCCTTTGCGGGCAGAAGAATCCTCAGACAAGAAATCCTTCCAGCCCAAGTCGAAGACAGGAGAACTTCCAGCCCAAGTAGATGAAGAAGAAGATTGCCTGAAAGCCTGAGAAGAATTGGAGCTGCAGACAAGCCGAAAGTCGATGAGAAGTTAAAGTTCAGCCCCGGACGGCAGTGAGAAGAGACCACCTCAGACGACAGAGAGTTGCGGCTTGAAACAAGAAATTTCCAACAAGAAATCTTCCACGGCAAGTTGAAAGAAAAACCTTCCACCAAGTTGAAACAGGAAAAAAACTACCAGCCCAAGCAGACGAAGAAGAAGAAATACAACTCAAGTCGGAGAGAAGAATCAACTGCGAATGATCGATAGAAATTAGCCCCAGTGTCGAACTGAACCACACTCCGACATACATACATGATTCTAGAAAGTAGGTAATTCGACATTTTTCTATTGTGTGATAGAAGCTTGGTGCCATAGTCCACAGAGCGGGTCGGGAAATGAGAACAATTTTGTTTTTATGTAACGGACTTTAAGATATAAAAGGTTGTTACCCTTTTATCAGCAATTTTGTTTGGTGTCGTGAGTTTTTATTTTATTTGTGTTTTGCCACCCCGTCGGACTCAACTTGTATCGGCCCCGATCCCTGCTGGTCCCGTCTGTCTAAGATCTAAACACAGCGTGGGTAGACAGACCGGAGATCGGTATAGTTGCTTTAGTGACCAGGTATTGGAAGCGAGTCGGGAAAGGCGAGGCTGGTGATCATCTGACCAAAGGGTTGGAGCGGCACGCTTGGACCCAGGAGGAGCGACCAGGAGGAGCGACGTCACCGTTGGCGCCGTAACCAAAGGATCCGACACTGGGCCAGGTGTGTAACCGTCACAATTTAATGTTAAATAATTGAAACTGTCAACAAAACTTCATTTCATATATATGTTTAATTAGAATAATTTATAAACATTTAAATATTTTAAAATTCTGTATTAATTTGTGGTACCTAATAAAAGTATTAGATTGCTTAGAATATTTTCTTAATTTTTTATGATTACGAAGTAGTTAAAACAATTATATAAAAAGGTTTCCCTGTTATATTTGTCAAGTAAATGTTATCTCTCCTTTAGAAAAAAATTCCTATACATAAGTCTATCGAGAGAGTTGTCAACACCTTATGAAAGCACCCACGTCCAAATGCTTTTCTGAGATGTTTTAAACAAAAGGAAAGTAATATTTACTTCAAATCACATTAATTAAACTTTAAATGAGCTAAGTTTCCTCAAATAAAGTTTCTGAAAAGCATATTTTATTTTTGAAAGAGAATTACGTTGTGTTGACAGATTTGTCAATATGGATGATTTTAGCGTTTTTATTGATAATAAAAAATAAACTCATTCCAATCAATTTAAATTTCAGTTTGAAATACAGCAAAATATTTTGCTTTTTGGTACTATTAAATTTTATCTATTAGCTTGAAATTAAAACTAAAATAAAACTTGAAGAACGATTTTTCATTTTTAAAAATGCATTTTAAGCCATCGGTATCGCTTTATTTTAGTTAAAGGAATGCACCTTGTTGGATTATGAAACTTTAAGTTGTCGAGCGGTTAGAAGCATATAAGTTCAGACAGTGGTTTCCCCGACAAAGAGCTACTCGTGTTCGAGCCATGCTGGATGGCACATTATCTTTATTATGATTGTCGAATTCGGTAGAATTAATTCACATTGTTTAAAAAAGGGGGTCTACTTAAACACGTGTATCTACTAAAATATAATGTAGAAGTATTAAGAAATAATGTCGAATTAAGAATAAAAATCTATTAATCCCTTAAATATATATTTAAAATATCCCCCCACCCAAAAATATCCCAAAATGTCCCCAGCAAAAAAGTCCATAGTAATTTATCCCAACAAATTTATTAGCTGAGTGTTGGTCTGAAATTTTTACAAATATATATAATCTTATTTTATGTTAATATTCCTTTGATTTCAACTCAAAATATATATGTATGCGTGTGTCTGTGTTGTGTTTGCATGTGTGTGTATGTATATTTAAACTTAAAATTTTATTCATTTTAACTTGATTAAATGATCTAATTTTATGTTAATATTCCTTTGATTTCAGTTCCTAAATAATCTAGTAATTCTCTCCATGGTCCGGAAGGGTCTCGAGCCTAATTTGACAGCCTTCCTAGCAATGGTAAAAATGCCGAGCCTCCATTCTGTGAACATTTTGGTAGGTGTAGATAGGTTCAACTATCGCACCGCCAGCACTCCTTCCATTTTTATTGAACTGGAACAGATTTATCACTTGTTTTCTGTTTAGGATAGAGTTTAACGGTTCTTTCTTTCATCGACCTAATGAGTTAACTGTCTTAACCTTTTGGAGATCTGACTGATCAGAAGATGAAGGTACCGGGTTGGCAGTTTTCGGGTTTCTGCATGGGACTGGTAGTAAGAATCTGAACTCTTTGGTAGCACTTAGAGAATTGCATAATATCGGGGTAGTTATAGTGTCATGCCGCGCATGGGTAGGTGTACCTATATGTATTTTTAGTGGTCAACCCTGTTGCCACATGATGCTTTAGTCTTAGCCACCTTCTGGCCATTTTGTATTGCCATAGATGATAGTGATAATTACTTTGGCCTATTTCTTCTTAAAACAACATCTTATGGCACATACAATGAAAAGAAATATGAGTAGACCAGTAAAAAAAAAATCACCTACCTCTTTCATCAACATTTGTTTCTTCAGTATTCGTGGAATACGGTCCAAGCGTTGAATCTTTTCTCTTCAAACATTCTTCAGATATATTCACATTCCGTGAAATTAACTTAAATTCTTTTATCGCTACCAATGAATTCTGTGTTTCAGGCTACCTTTCTGCTTGTTGAACACATTCTAAGATATATATGCATGGTCATGTTGTTTATATTCAGGAAAATCTTCCAATTGCAAGGGAGTTGTCCCTCGAGTCTCCACATAATTCTTTCATGTTCTTTTGACTTTCGTTATTGCACTCAGTTAGCTATCTCTTTTTCTTTTATCACGCTCCTTCTCGGTACTATAATATATTAGACAAAATTTCCGACAGTATAAAAATGGCTTTCTCACAACATTCATCTGCGAACATTTTTGTGTTGAAGATTTTAATGCTTATCAAGTAAAGTCGCTTAAGCATTCCAATGTTACTGATGTTGCCTGTATTTAGACTTTCAATTTTTCTGTTGCTCAGTCTCTTAGTAAATTAGTGGATTTCTCTACTCGTTTTTCTAATAAACATGATCAACAACCTTCTTTACTTGATTTGTTCCTTAACTACCCCCACTAGCTCTTGTCGAGCATCACAACTCTATTCTTTTGGCAATTCGGATCACGCAGTTGTACTTGTTGATATTTCTTTTGTGGCGTTTAAAGAAACCTCTTATAAAGAAAACTTCTTTCTGTTACGAGTGTTTCATTTCGTGATATACCCTTAACCTAAGAATTTTAACCTTCCTATTGAGAATTGTGCCACAGCAGTTTCTTTTTGGGTTAAAGTCGGATTCGATGCTTTTGTTCTTTCTCAGAAATACCAAGTGAAACCACAATCTTCTCCTTGGTTTACACTGGCTTGATTAACCGCTATAACCCACAGGAATCATTTTTGTGGGTGTTAAAGTGATAGTTTCGACGCCCATTTGTGTCTGCTTGTACTAATTCTTTTTGAGAATCATCATCGCTCATTTACTGAAGAGACGTGGCACATGTAGAAGACAGTTGGAGAAAAGGCAGCCTGGATGGAGTGAAAAGGTTAGTAATCCGATTACAATGTGCGCTCTCAAGGGAATGTGACACGACACAATCGCTACATCATAAACATGGGATATGGCTCTTCAGTAACCGGAAAAATCGGGAGGGAATAAAGTCATCAAATAAAATTGCAAAATCATTTCGTTATAACTGGTTGTCTCTGGTGACAAAAGCTGAAATCTCAGAGTAAGATTGTACATCCATTGAAGGGAAATAGCATTTGGAAAATACTGCAGTACACAAAATAAAAAAGGACGCGCGCTAGTTGCTTGTAATTGGATAATGTAGGATATCGTTTTTGCCTTTCCAGCTGAAGTTTAATTTAACCGCCCAGCGCTTTGACATTATCATCTGGTCACTTAATTAAAATCTTATTTCACTGAATATGAATTGCATTTACATTTCTAGTCTCATAAATATTGACTGGAAAGTTAAGAATGCAGGAAGAAATATATAACGAGATCGTATTTTCATCTGCGACGGAAAACCAACAAAGTCCTGTTGGATGCTTCGGGTAATGATCTTGCAGCAGCATGTGTATTACATATTATCTATGATATATACATATGTACCATCTGAAGAGCACCTCCGCTTTTATTGCGATGCTAGTTCCTGTTTTAATGACACGTTTCCTGGCAAACGGATTAGACAAAAAGATTAATACCAGGATTACCCGATTTAAAAGCACATTCTTTTCTCACAGAGACCTTAAAAAGAAGGTTTTTATAACGTAAGTCAACACGCTTTCAGAATTAGGGATTGCAACAAGTGAATTTAAACGTAATTAAAAAGAAGACAGTAGATGATGTTTTTCACCAATGCATTTCTACCTTGTTATTTATACTTTGCTATATTCCCTTAGGTACAAACACTGCTGAGTGCCCCATTGATCCCAATGGGCCATAGGTCATGATCGAGCTTAACATTATGTAAGAGTTTAACGACATCATATAACATTGGTTATTTCATTTCATTTGAATTTAAAAATAAAGCTTGTGTTCTGACTCAAGGCAATTCAATCAAAGTAAAAACAAAAATTGATCACTTAATATCCAATAATTTTGAACCGAAAGATTATCAAATTGTTTTTCTTATTTGAAGATTTTAAAAGTTATTTTTTCTTAAAAAAAAATGACATAGCTTTTTCATTTTCGTGTCAGCTAAGTGCATATAAAGTAGGTAAGTGAAAAATGGTACACAAAAAGTAGAATATCGAATTCAGTGCCAGCCTTTAAAATAATTATAGAACCTCTTGATAGATAGATAGATAGATACAAAGAGGGAGGGTGATACTTTTTTTACCCTGAACTGTAAGCTTCTTGTAAAGTACATTAACAAAGACTGTGCCCACCCACGAGGCTGATGATACCACAATATCTCCACCACCCAAAGAGATGCAGTTGTTGACTTTATAGAATGAATGTGAAACCCGAGTATTTATACCAGTCAGATGGATTTGTGACGTCTTTCAAATCACAGCTTGATAGACATTGTTTTTGGAGACCTGTCTGTTCTGCTATGAAGCAGGCTTTGTCAAATAAAAAATATTTATTTTCTGTTTCTTTAAAGAAAAAGGAAAATATTTTATATGCATATTAATTCTTTCTCGAAAATTACTGTTTAGATGTTTGTCAAACTTTCTGGTTGTTTTAATTTCAACCAAATTCCATAGTAGTTCAGATATTTCACTCACTTCAATAAAAAAACATTCCCAACAAGTTCCAAATTTTACGCAATTTATGAAAAATTCTTCGACAATGTACAATTGCATTCTGAACATAACGAGTTATTGTCCTTAAAATCTTTTGGTGATCAAATTCACTGCAACGTATAAAAAAGAAACGTTGCTTCAAAATCATTTACGAACTATTTATAGTTTTCTACTTTATCTTATGTTGGTATATTGCATTTAAAAAGAACAAAACTGGCATGTGAAAAACTAATTACTTTTCTCTGATTCAAAACGCCACGTCTTGTCACTAACATATTCCCTTCAGCTTCATTCGTAGCATGCCTGATTGTAGTGTTAATTTGATGTTCCATTTTGAATAAAGCTATCATTCAAATTAATCACACTGCCATGGAGCAATGGTCAGCAAGAAGGCTTCTTTGACCATTACGACCAAGGCGAGTTCAATTCTCATGGTCGTTTCACACCTTGTGGTCTACAAAACCAACTTATGAATATATCAGAAAAGCATTTCGGACGCTGACTTTTAAGGTAGGTAGATCTTATCCTGACGACTGATGCAACAGATCTTCAGACTGTTGTTTACTCACTTTACTCTTGTGCTGTACAAGTTAAGCTTAGAAAACGATGAGCAATTAAATAAAAGATTTATGGTTGTAAATTCTAGAAAACAAGTAGAAGTATCGGCTTGTATTAAATAAATCAGCTAACATTTTTTGTTGTTTTTTGAGAACTGAGATTAGCGTGTAACTAGAAGATATGTCATTCATTGTCTTTTTCTAATATTTACTTGTTCTATTAATGACAGAAGAAAATTTTTATGAATAGCAATGGCATATAATGCGAGGAAGAATTGAATTATTTTATTTTTGAAGGTGTTTGCACGAAATGATACTAGCGGTTGGCACTTCAAATTTGAACAGGTTTAATCGTTTATTGTTATCTAATTTTTAATTACTTCATGTTATCAGTGAAATGAACCTCTCGCACACGCACACAGTGAGAAAGAAAGACACAGAGAGAACTAAAGCGAAAGAGAGAGAGAGAGAGAGAGAGAGAGAGAGAGAGTGAATGTGAATCAGATAATCACGTATGTCATATTTAAACTTTATTAAATGCTCTGCTTTTGTAATCTTGTGCAAGAATAAACTAAGGTTTATATATATATATATATATATATATATATATATATATATATATATATATATTCTTACTATTTGATATTTGATATATATATATATATATATATATATATATATATATATATATATATATATATTCATTAATCTGACAGATTTTATTACTTAACGTTATTTTTAGTGGATACACGTATTTGAGTAAACGCTCCGTATATTTATTTAACAGAAGAAGGAAATTACTGGAAAGTAATTGAAACTCACCTGAAGCGAGCTGAATGTGTAATGCTCCTCATGCCAATGACACTTCCACCGAGCTTCACTACGGCATAAGACTTCATTGAATTTGATGTGTTCCTCTCAAATTTTAAACTGGGGTCATAGGAGAGAATGTGCCCCGTTTCGGGGCCTTCCTCTCAACGGTTTCAGTTGCACACCGGCCCCCCTCACTGATGTGAGGCCCCATTATAACGATATACAAGTGTTCTAGATGAACTAGTTCAAATGTGTAACGGCGAAATTAAATTTACGAAAATTCCGAAAAACGGCAAACCTCGCGTTCTGAGAATGCAACGTGAACCTCATTACGCATTCACGATCAGTCATGTCATGCCGTCTTGTTCGCTGAAACACTCCACGGAGTATTTCGTTTTTTCCATATCCACATAGAACTATTTTCTGTTACTTCTATTAGGCGTTTTATACTCTTGGCCCTATTACGCCCTTTGATTCCAATTTGGCCCAGAAATTGGTACAGAGTGCCTGAAACGAAACCCCTTGCTCCAATTTCCACTGCTCTAAACAATTGCATTATACCCCTCCTTTATTAGCTCTGACTTTAGATCTTCATATTTATTAGCTTTATAATCGTGGCTTTGTTCCATCCGGCATTCATATGGTACTGTTAATTCAACCAGGATGATTTTATGGTTCACCCTTATTAAAGAAAATTATGTGCACTCCGGAGAGAGTTCTTGTCAAAGTCATTGTTGACATTTCTGTTTGCTATTGTGTGAAATTAGTAATTAATACATTTAAGTGATATTTGTCAAGTATTTCCTGTGCACGTTTGTCATGTAGCCTTTTTTCTTCGTTGTAAGTGAATTTCTAACTGCTAAACTCTGAACTTACGCGAACCAGCGTTCCTTGTACCGATCTTTTCAAATGATTTATGTCGCCTAAGTGTTGAACAGGCGAATAAAATTTGTTTATATTGTACCGTGGCAGATAGGCAGGCAGGCAAGTAACAACTAATGTTTATGGGCACAGATTCCACCTTTTCAGCAGATTCCTGACGAATGGGGACTGAACAACTGAACGTTCGACTACAAAACTGGTGGTGCCTATGGCATGTGTTAATTACCCAGAAAATCATGTTCTTATTTGCATTACCAAACGGAAAACAACTGACAAAAGCTAGAATTCGAGATCATGGTGAATATACAAACGCAGTCTTAGTGCAATAAAGTATAAACTAATATCTATCTATCTATCTATCTATCTATCTATCTATCTATCTATCTATCTATCTATCTATCTATTCACAAAAATAAAGTCTACAGATGTTAACGTAGATGCAAGAGGGCGACATCATCTTCGCTTCAAGGACGTATGTAAAAGGGAGATGAGGGCGATGGACATGGACACTGAGAGGTGGGAGAACGTTGCCAACGATCAATCACGCCGGAGATGTGATTAAAACGGAGGGCTGGAGCAAGGAGAGCGAAACCGAAGGCTTGCTGACAAGGAGAAACGTGATTTGACAGAAAGAAAACAAGGCGATATCGGAGGAGAGCGTCTTCACATACAATCGACACTGTTGCACCTCATATGGCCCTGTACAGCCATAACAAATACTGCACCGCCATCAGCAGCTGTGGCATAACTCTTTGGGCGGAAATCCATGAGGTCTCTTGAGACTGACGGATGTCACATGTATATTATGCTGAATTTTTTTTGATAAAAAAGAATAAGAAGTTAAACACTTGAGAATCATATTCGGTTCCATTATTTTAAAGCAAATGTCCTAAGAATCAAATCATTGCTTTAAAAGGGTAGATACAATTTCCTTTGTTCTGGATATTTCAATATAGCGTACTTCTAGAAAAAAATACTAGGGATGAATTATTTTCTTCTTGTTGCAAAACAATTTCGAATGTAGTTCAATATTAAGTGCCCTCGTTCTCATTCTATCGTTCTTTTAAGATATTTGTTAAACCTGAGTTACTGAATGCAAAACTTTTTACATCAAAACCCATTCAATTTTCGTTGTTATAACCAAATAACTTTTAAAATACTATAATAGTATGGCGGCTACCCTGGCCGCTCTGTATTCAAGCTCGTTTCGGTCCAAGTCTTGTCTCGCTCTACGTTGGGATGAATTGATCGTAAGACTGACTTGGTCCGAATGATCAACTGGAATCGATGACTTTGTTTGGTCCGGTCAGAGTAAAGTCACACGAAAGAGAAAAAAAATAAGTTGTATAAAAGAAAAGAAAATATTTATATGCAATTCCTCGATACAAAGTTGATGGTACAGTCATTGATGGCTTAAGCAGGCCATACTTCCCATGCAATAACTATCAACCCTTTCAGATTATCGTGAGAAACTATTGTTAGAATTTTGAAACGACACTTCTGGAACAAGGCTTTAAGTCGGAAGCTTTTTCTTCAGGGCGGCAAGTCACATGAGATCATGCGAAGCGGTGTTCCCTGTTCTCTCTGCAGTCTCTCCGCTATCTCTTTGCCGTAGTGTCTCGGCGTTCTGTTTTTATGGACCTCACTATCACTGTCCAAGTGGCGTGAAAAGCTCTCCGCCTTCCCTGAAATTTCCACCTGGGCTCTCTCCTCCTTGGTCACATGACCAAACCCGCCCCAAAGGGCCAGGTGTGATCTAGCGCAACGGTCAAATTTTAATTATCGTTCAAAATTCTTTCTCATCGTGCTTTTGTGTGTGGTCGTTTTCGCATCTGGAATTTATCATTTTTATCTCCTCGTCAACCCTTTGGTCAACAAGTGGTAAAAAGGGACAATGCCTTGATTTGGGAAATTTTTATCGCGTTTCGGCAAACGAAAAATTTAATTGTCATTCTCAGCCCGGTTCCCAAAAGGTCATATGTCCTTTTGGGAACCGGGCTGCTTTTAAAAGTTAATCCTTATCAATCGACCAAATTCGCAGCCTGGGGTCCGTCTTCTTTGTCGCTCAATGGTCATAAAAATATTATCTATTTCTTTCCAGGAAGTCCTTGGACCTCCAGAATAGCTCATCATTCAATCAGTTTTTAATCGAAACCTGATGCTCTCTTTGTTTTACCTCTCCAGCGGACGAGAAATTTAATTAACTTCTAGTTTTTTCCCAATAAAAAAAGTAATATCTTTTTCTTTCATTTTCCGTCGTCTGGTCTTCGGTATATCTTCAGTCTATCGGAATTTAGTGTTTTTCAATTTACTAGCGCCTTTCCCAATAGTGTCACAATAGTATTTTCATTCACTATTACATTATCCAGTTTAAATGCGGCTCAGACTGGACAAAAAGTCAACATTGGGTACCTCAAATAGTAGTAGATAATAAATTAGTCTTCCAGATTAGTGAGTACAATCTTCACTGTGTCCCACTAGTGTAGTTTTGTATAAAACAAGGCTGTATTTAAGAAAGAGATGTCATTCTCTTAGCAAATATCGAAAAGTCAGTACCACAGCTTAGAAGAGCTAAAAAAGTTATATGCGTGATAGCATAGCGAATTCTGTATTTCGCAACTCCATCTCCGGATGTCGACATACAAACCGAAAAAATGTAGAATTGCAAATTCTAAATTTCAAAGCAAGCAGGTTCACACTTCTCTGAAGGAACACAATTTGTCGTTCCTATTTACTCTGTTTGGTCATGTGCCATACACAGTTTTTCAACATCCAATAACTTTATATTTTCCCTATTTTGTCAATCCTCGTCTACATCATGTTCTAAATTATATTCTCATTTTCAGTCAAATCCAATGCATTTATCTCTCTTGAAATTCCTTGAAAGATTGGAAACTCTCCAAGATTAACGAAGTATGTAGTAAGCTAACATGAAGAAATGATTTTTTTATGTTTGTCAGTAGCAGGAAATAGGTTGATATATTGTGCTTAACCTTTTCCTTTGCAATAGTTACGTATGATAACATCCAGCGAACAGATGTAAAAATCAGATAAAATATCGAGATCGTCTTCTAAATATTTGAATGCTCGTTGCCAACAACAAATAATGGCAGCAACAGACAACCGCAGACATCATTAGTAATGTAGAAGAAAGTAACATAGCAAAAATTTACTATCAGCTCAATCATATCTTTTTAACAGTTTCGTTTCTTTGACACCTGTCATAAATATATGGGATTTCATCCAGTCTTTTTTTTGAGGCGCATCGTTTTTTGCACATCCGGATCTGATTTCAACGTTGATTATTATTCTATGTTTAAATCGAATAATTTTAGACCTTCATCAGACGAAAAAATGTGCAGTTAAATCTTCCGAAAGAAACTTGGAGAACTGATAATAGTCGACTATTTGAGTCTGTTTAGGTAAAACAGACATATAGTTTGAGTTAAAAATGTGAAAATATCAACCTTCTGTTGACCACTTTTCACTTCATCTCTCTCACGTTCATTAGACTGCCAGGTGAGTACCAACTGGGGACTAGCATGAAAAATGCTTTCAGTTATTCTCTTAGTGCATTTGCACGAAATAAATACATTTTTCATTGATAACGACAAAAGTGTCACATTTTATCTTAGCATTCTAATGTGCGTTAAACTTATATTTTCTAAAAGCGTAACTGGGATAAATAGTAATTGTGCGATTTCTGATATAATACATAATCTGTGTCCCTAAAATGCCCATGGGACCAGAAAATACACATAATAAACAAACGTTGGCTTTCAGGATAGATTTCAGTAGCACGTGAATGTCATGGCTTCTTAGGATGACGTCTTGGTATGACATGAAGGATTTTTAAAAATGCATTTGCGCGTAAAGAAAAATCTGACTCAGGAAAGAAATCGTCTCATCGGCACCTCTTTTCGAATTCACTAAACTGTAGATAAATCTTCAGTTAGTTTAAAATTTGTGTACTTTTAGTCAGTTCAGTGCGAGAGCACGCGTATGCACACACACACACACACATATATATATAAAGAGAAAGCGAAAGAGGGAGGGAGAGAAGGGGGGGAAGATTGAATGTATGTGTGTGTGTATGTGCGTGCATGAAAGACAATTCTATTTAAGTTTTCTCGTGTTATTTATATAAACATTTTCAATGCGCAGTATTCAAATTAATTTCTTTTATTAAAATATACAGCTAATCATTTGAGATTCAAATAAAGGAAACTTTTGTAATGTTGAGAACATTTTGCGTGTACGAATCGGCCTATATGCGTATATACATAGCAGTTGATTGTTCGAGATAGCACAGTACTAAAAATGACACTATGTTAGTTTCTTTCGTTTTAATAATAACAGGATAATGTTATGCATAATCTTTGAAAATCTTCTCAAGTCAAATATTCATATCGGCTTTTTTAATTACGCAAAAAATAAGATTTTCATCTGTTTATGTCTTAATAGCGTAACGGACACAAACGCTTTAGTAAATCAAAACCAACTTGTTTCGAAAAACAATTTTAATGAAAAGTTAAATTGTTTCGAATATGATGCTTAATCATTTCTTTTTTACTTTCATCCAGTTTTTTTCCATTAATCATTTAATTTGTTTTCTTTTTTGAAAGGAATTTCATAAAACTGAAGGCGCTTCATCATCGATTCGTAGTTAGTAAACACTGAACTGAATTTAATTTTCAAATCGTACCCCCTCACAGTTCTGATTTTGTGTTATACTCAGTTTTTCTTTTTATGTGCCGTGTCCCTTCAGGATGTAGGCGATCATGGTTCTCCACTTCCTCCCTATCCTTTGTAGCTCTCAATGAGTTTCGTCCCTCTGTCACCTCCCTCAGACCACGTTCTCTCATCCACTTGCTTAAGTCCGTCACGTATGTCAGGCGTTGCTTTCCCTTGCTTCTCTTCCCCTCTATTCGACCTGTGAGTATCAGATTCTCCAGGTCTTCCTTTCACATTATGTCCCAGAAAATTCAGCTGCCTCTTCTTGATGTTAAGTATAAGCTTCCTCCTTGTTTGCAACCGCTCCAAGACCTCATCGTTGCTCACACGCTCGCTCCATGATATCCTTAGCATCTTTCTGTAGAACCGTATCTCCGTTGCCTCGAGTCTCTTCTTCATATTCTTTGCTGTCATATAGGACAGACGTCACGTAGCAGATCAGTACTCTTTTTTGTCACCAAAGAAATCCTCCTGTCTCGCAATACTCCGCCCAGCTTTTGGAATGCATCCTTGGTTATCCCAATACGTCCTTGGATCTCAGCGCTGCACTTACCGTCCTCCGTCAAGACACTTCCCAGATATTTAAACTTCCGCACCTGCTTAATTTTAGTGTTACCAACCTGCAAATTGCATTTCGGGCTCATCCTCTTACTGATGACCATGCCTGCTGTCTTCTTGTAGTTTATGCTTACTCCCTTCTTCTCGCTCTCCTTCCCTACCTTCTGTAGGAGGTTTTGTAGTTCCTTTTCTGTGTCTGCTATCAATACTGTGTCATCTGCGTCCTTATGTAGGTAAGATTGTGGCTGCCAATGATGAATTCCGATAGGATTTCCAGTTCTCTTAGAATTGCCTCGCTGTATAGATTGAATAAGTCCAGTGAGAAGACACATCCTTGCCTTACGGCCCTTTCTATTTTTGCATATTCGCTGAACTCACTCTCTCTGCGCATGTATGCCGTTTGCTGCCAGTATAGGTTCTTGATTATTCTAATATTTTCTTGGATATATCAAGGTTGCTGAGCAGTCTAACAGATCCTTGTGGCGTACTTTATCGAACACTGTTGTGTAGTCTATAAAACACATGTACACGTCCTTCTGCATTAGTATTGCTCTTTCCGATAACATTCTGACTATAACTATCGCGTTCCTTCTTCCGGTGTCTTTAACGAACTTGCACTGTCCTTGTTCTATCTCTGGCCTGATTCTGCTGTGCACACTATTCATCAGAATATGGATGATGAGTTTTGTTACGTAGCTCATTAGGCTGATTGTTCGGTGGCGTTCACATCATTTGCCCTTGGTTTCTTAGGTAGTGCTATGAAAATAAATCTGCTGTGATCGTCCGGTATGTATCCACTGCTGTAGATTTCATTTATTATTTCTTCGATTTTGTCTATGCCAAATTAATCCAAGGCTGTCAGCATTTCCGTCTGGCACCGCCGCCTTGTTTCTGTTCAGTTTGGTGCGGTGCAGCTTCTACTTCGGCTTTTAGAACTTCGGGTCCGTTGGTAGTTCTGCGTATTGATGTTTTTTCTCTTTCGTCGTAGAAGAGTTCTCCAATTTTTTCTTCTCTAATATGAGTGTTCCATCCTTTGATTTTAAGCAGCCTGTTGACGAGCGTGTCTTCTACCCTGTTAATTGCCTTATTTGTTTATGTATATCTCCATTGTTGGTGGTACTCAATCTCTCTACTGCAAATTTTTGTTTAGCCACTCTTCTTTAGCCTGCCCGCATTTGGTCTTTATTTCATAAACTTAGTAAATATCGAAAGGGTTTAATGTTAATCTTGATTATGTCAATCATGACGATGGTAGTCGATTCAAACTTGTATTTGATTTGGGAAGAACCTAATATTTATGAGATTATTTAAGATAGCTTAGTACCGTATGAGGCCAGATGGGGAAAATGGAGGTAAGAAGATTGTACTACGCCATTTACCACTGAGTGAAGCTTAATTACCTTGAAAATTAGCATTTGAAATCCTGACTGCTGACCGGAACTATATTCCCACTATCTCAACGACAATGTAGGGGGCGTGGGGGGAGGCATATGATTTAATGCACGACGGAATTAACTTTTGAAGATGTTTGATTAAAAAGTGATAACTTATATAAAATGGATAGAAGAGAAACACATTGAAACAATGTAGAGCAGTTAGATATAGAAGAGAATATCTTTGAGTTGAAATACTAAGTAAAATTTTACCCAGCAACACTGACTCACCATTAGAAGAAATCAGTTTGAGCAAACAAGGATCGATAATCAATCCTCGTCAAATAAAATAAATTTTTTTTCTATCAAGCCCAACTGAAATATAGCGAAATTTACATTTCTAATAAAATGATGCATTTCCATAAATCTTTGAAATTACAACAGAAATTAAACTTTAAAAAAAAGTTCCTGATAATAACAATAGTAGTAGTAATAATAATAATAGTAGTAGTAGTAATAATAGTAAAAATAGCAGTAGTAGTAGTAATAATGATAATAGTAGTATTAGTAATAATAATAGTAATAGTAATAATAATAGTAGTAGTTGTAATAATAATCATAATAATAGTAGTAGTAGTTGTAATAATAATGATAATAATAGATTTATATGAAAGACTGTGGAACTATCATATCTTTTCGTTTAAGTAGTAGTAATTACGACTTTAAATTAAAACTTTACAAAATCACTCGGCTAGTTAGAAGCTCACTATTTCAGTCGTAGTTAGATGGTCAACTCTAATTTCTTTATCGGTATTGCTTACTGTCATCGTACAGAAATGGAGAAGAGCAAAAAACTAAGTAAATACAAGGACCTCACGATAGAAATCAGTAGAAGTGACATCTCAAGGCAACAACATTACCTGTTGTTATTGGAACTTTTGGAATTATATCAAAATTGCAAAAGCACATACTCACATCTTGCGTAGATTTATCTCCATACAGTGACCATAATTATTTTTTTCTCTCTGATTGCATGAAACCAAATCTGTTTGCATCTTCTGGTACAAAAAGTTTGTAGCCTCTTGATGTCTATGGTGGAGACTTGTAGACAACTCGTACTACACAAAGCAAATGCAAAACAGCAGCAACGACAATAATCATAATAATCATAATAAAATGTTCAACGGGAGATAAAGACAAATTTCTAATCATAAAATTAATTCCACTTAGAAGTTTCTATATTCTTCCCTTTTCAATTTCGATCCGTGTTTATAGATATACATATATGGAAAAAAGATATATACAGTCTTACATACCAGAACAAAGCTAGGAAAATCAATGACAAAGAGGAAAATCTTTTTCGTGTGGTACATTTCAACCTTTAGGACTTGATCGGACTGAAGTGGTGCTTACGTTCATGGGAGTATACATGCGCACGAAGGAAAGGGGTACTGAAATTTTAAAGTTTTAAATTAAATTTTTAAGAAATGTGATTGGTTATAAAGCCTAGAAAATTTCATTTAGTTTCTTTTTCAGTTATATTAAAACACTTTTTATGCACTCTCGGCTTACTAAATTGCTTTCTTTTTTAATTATAGCAATCTTTTTTAAATCAAAATTATGATCAGATTCATCACGGTGAGCAACTAATGTACTGAATGTGTTGTTTTGTAAAAGATATTTTTGTGGTCATACAATATTTTATTTAAATTCTTTGAGGTTTCTCCTATGTATTCCTTGTTGCAATCATCACAGGTGATAGAGAAAATTCCTCCTTCAAGTTTTAGCTTATTATTATTTTGTTTGGTATTAATTAATCTTTTATTGTTTTAGAATTGTAACAAATTTTATGTTAAGCTTAGAAAACTTTTTCACTTGTAGTAGTGATAGTAGGTAGAATAATAGATTTTAATTCGTTGGGTTCGTCAGAATTTTTCACACTTCTATTTTTTAAATATTTTACGAGCCTTATGTTTATCGTTGAATGTGAAATTATTAGGATATTGGAGGAGCTTAAAAGCATTATCAATGTATTTTTCCTTTTTATATAAATACTGAAGGCTGCAAATTCTCAGTGCTCTTAAATAGAATTTGTTAATTATTCCGGATTTTATTTTGTTGTTATGGTGAATATAGAAATGGATGCGATCATTTTTATTAGTGGATTTGCGATGGACAAATTATAGGTAATTGTTAGTACGGTGTAATATGATATCTAAGAAAGGTAAAGTGTAATTTGTTTCTGTTTTGTAAATGAATTCTATCGTATGTTCGACTCTGCTAAGTCTATCTAAAAGGTCAGGTTATTTAGTTTTGCGGGCGTATACCAATAGAACTTCATCAGTACATCGGAAAATAGGTTGTTTAGGTAACATTAATGACCATATTAGTCGTTTCGCTACGAAGAAAAAAAGTGCCATTCGTTGACCGAACAGCTAGTACTGCTTTCGCTTGAAATTTATAAAATCTTTCTCTTAAAACAATTTTTCAGGAAAATAGGATTTCAAGTCCACTAGCTGTTTCCGCTTTTTTAGTATTGATGAAGATTTACTTCCTAACCTTTTATTTGAAGTAGTGTGCAGTGTCAACACCTTGATTATGCTATTATTTTCTCTACGAGTTCCATGTGCTACCATTTTAGTTGTTGATGCTATTCAACTGATGTGATTTCTGCAATTTAGTACATTTCTCTGTTTGTGAATCTTTAGCGCCAGTTCAAAATGTCGAAGAAAGAGGATATTTACCGAGACCCTCATGCTTCACTTGCCCAAAGCATTTTATAACTGTGTGGTTTCTCAAAGAATTAACTATTTTTTATTTTCTTTGTTAATTGTTTGGTATTTTCCCTTCCATTTAAAAAAAGCTCAAACTCAGTGTCGAGTGATGCTTTATTATTCCTTAGTTTTTTAATAGCTTTCTTATTTTTTTCATCGGTAGTTTCATTATTGTTCATATTTGGAAACGGACTTTGTAATGATTGGATGAATATTGGTATATATACTATTTCTGCGGGCATCTCAAGTTTAGTGTGGTCAAATTTGAAATGTGATTCAAAGTATGTTTTGTAAAATACCCTGGAAAGGACCAGATCCAAAACATTCAAGAAGATACATGCTAAGACCCTACTCAGAAGCGAACCCGCTTGTAAACCAAATTTTGTTACGCATATATATTTAAGGCTCAATTGCATATTATAGACAAATAAGCAAACGCAAATACACACACATACACACACGCACGCGCTCGCACGCGCACACACACACACACACACACACACACACACACACACACACACACACACACACACTTAAAATAATGTGCTGAAAAGTTTTCATTCCAATGAAGTAGGGACTCCAAAATAAATTTTGATATATGGTCAGTTTTATGGAAGTGTGTCAGGCCAAGGAATTCTCAGCATCCCCTTATAATATCGCCATATGCAAGACGACATACTAACGCACAATCAGCGCCAAGTTTAAAAGCTTGAAAATGTCAAGGCATGCCGGTCTGCAACCACAGAATTCTTCTGAATTTTTTCTGTAAAGTTGATTGATCTTTTGAAAAGTATTAAACTAAATGTACAATTACATTTTCAAAAGATTGTTTTCAATAATTAAAGTATTAAACAAACAAAAGTCATTCTTAAACAGTTTGATTTCTATTATTTTTTACAAAAACAAATTGAAAAATTATGTAAATTAATTTGAATAATTTTCAAATTACAAATGCACATAAAATTTAAATCATTAGAATAAAAATATAATTATTTTTGTTTTGCTTAAAAATTTCATTATGCCATATTGACATAATATAAAAACAAATACTTATTTTCCCAAATTTCGTAGGTTCGCTATTAAAACCTTTATGATTTAATGTTATATATCAATGTATGTATATTTCATTATTTCATTACAGAGACATAAATCAGATTCCCATCAATTTGAATTCAATGAAACTGAAGAAAAAGTAATGTAAAAATAAATCATCCAGTGATGGGGATGTAAATTGCAGGAACACGAAACAATGTCTAAAGACTAAACAAAAAGCCCGTAAAAATTAACATAAAATATCGAAGCATTTATTCTTCGCTGGCATAGTGCATGGTCATAAATATCTTGGGCATGGTATTTTTGCAAGATTAGCACAAAACGTCCTCCGATTTACAAATATATAAAATTGGAAACTAGGTTGAAGTTATTTTCTCATAAATAATGTTTGCTTTCAGTCAGTAAGAATACTATATTATGTGAAACTATTGCTTTTAGCGCGACCCAAGAAGAATTGTATGTGGGGCACTAAAGGTGAATTTTATCTCATAGTAGGATAGAGTAACATATCTGAAAATGTGCAACAGCAAAATAATTGCACACTTTTCTCATCAACTTTTTTGTCAATTCGATGTGTAGAGACATTGTAGAAATAGCGATTTTGATTCCGTCTTTCTATCTCTTTGCTTATTTATTCCGAAGAAAAAAAATCGAATTAAGGCAGCAGATTCTGCTTTTAATTCTAACGGTAGGAAAAAAAATTAATTCAATTCTACTAAGAAATTATTATCTCCAAATTCTAAACAGGGTAAAAAACATAAACACAAACAAGTAATAAATAAATAAAAATGTCATATAACTTTTGTCTCATTTCTCTTTTTATCCGGTTTTCTAAAATGTTCCTTTCCGTCATATTTTATGCCAACTTGAGCTGAATTCTGGCATGAAAACTTTCTCTTCTAGTTCTAATTCTAACCATATGCAAAAGAATTTGAGTGTGCAGTGAAGTACATCTTAGGCCCAGCCTTTCATCTAAATACGCCACGAGCAACCTATGTAAGTTAAGTATGACTACATTTGAAAAGCAAATAAAAAATATTAAAACGTATGTTTTTATGAGGGTCATCAGCTGTCACATATACAAAACAAAAACTCTGGAGATATTAACTGAAAGTAGAATTCGAAATATTTTAAATATTGCCAGATTTTCAAACTTTGCCTTGAAGCAGGCAACCGTTTAATGAAGAAATAAGCTTCTTTTTCTTTATTTGGGGAATATTAAAGAAATGGTTAATGAAAGTGAATGTGGAAAAAGTGTTTCAAACAAATTTCTATTCTTTCCGGAATAAAACATTCTTGTTACGTGTTAAGAAAGTCGTGATTATATAGTTTTATTTTTTTATTTCAATATTTGTATTTCACATTCATATAAAATATATAACTTAACGAATATATTGGGATATGAGGCAAACGAAGTGGTCAAAAGAAATGTTAATTTATATTTGCTGACTGGTTAAAGCATTTGTTTTGCAGCAGAACGATATCAATTAGCATCGAAAAAATATCTACTTTCCGTTCTATTCAGTGTAGTTAATATCTGGTGCAATATAGGTATTTCCCATACAAATTACAACAATTTTCTTGCTGTAAGGTTTTGCCATAAATATTTGGATACTGGACATATTTTAATGAAGTATATGAAGTGACCGCCTTCAAGCTTCCAAGACCAGATGTTAAATAACCAAACTTAATTTTTACAAACATGTAAGAGCAAAACAGCAAGATCCAGTATTTAATAAAAGTTGTGAGCAAAGCACCAGACATATTTTCTGAGCATAAGAAAAGGTATTGTGTAAAAATTTCGTATATTGTATATCTGTAAAAGGACACTATAAATAAAAAGTCATGTCTATATGAACAAAGAATTATTGCATTAAAAGGTATTCTGAAGTCATGACTAGAGCTTGGTCGTGTCTTTAAATATAGCACATTCTTCTAGTTTTTTTCAGTCATGACACTTGACACTATTCATAGCCTGATTAGTTACACATATATTGATACTGCTCAAGTGTCTCTCAGCACACAGCATCATGGTGATTCAAATGTTCATCAACACTCCACAAAGTTCAATAAACATTTCATGAATTTGATGATAAAACATAACTGACAGTTATTACTGTTCTCTTCTTTCGTTCCACAAATTGTACAACAATTTCGTTATTTCGACTATTTGGTCCGTATTCTTATTTCTATTCTTGCTGTTCAATATCACCAACTTTCTCTGCTCTTGTTCAGTAAACAATTTCAAACTTAGCTTTCCCAAGAGAGCGTCGAGACACAATACTAAGCGGCTAGCCATTAAAATATCGCAACGAGTTCTAGGATTTAGTCGATTTGAGTTTACAAAATCTGTGTAAGGATAACGGCACGTCCACAAATTATCCTGTGTTTGATTTTTAAAAAATGAACGTTTTTATTGATCTATTTTCATTTCTCTTTCAACATATCCCGAATGGCTGTTGGCTTATTCATTCGAAATTTAAAAAAAAATCTATTAAATCCTGGATTTTTTGGGTTCCAGTCGGCTGAAAAACAGTTCCTTTCTCTCATTTCTTACTAATTCTTTCTTCATATTTTCTTTATATTTCCCACTTACCTTTATTGCATTTACTTCAATTTAGAATAATATATTTTCTCCGCTGAATAGACAAAAACATTTCCATTAATCTTTCCATTCTGTACACATTTTCCACTGTCAGCTAATGTTCGATCTCACAGAATTTCATATGCTTACTTTTAATGCAGTCAGACAGGCCAAATCCACTAGGAAGATTGGCACAACACGTTTTTGTTAACAGCTTTCTACTTTGGCATTGTACTAGACTTGTCTAGGCTTATAAAAGATCTGAGTACGACATCACTAAATATGAAAATATTACGTGACTCAGTCAAATATTCATGATCAACAAACGTAAAAAAAATTCCCTTTTGCTTTTGCTGTCAATCGGGAAGATGAGTTTACCTCAGCGAAGTTACGAGCAAAAAAATCTTCGTAACGATCTTAAAGCAGAATAAATAGGATATGATTTCAATATAGTTAAATATACACATATGTATTAATTACTTATAGAAAACAATAATTGTAATGACACTGATCCCTAGCTGTAACTACTATTACTTTGCAAGATTAATCTTTAAGTCCGTGGGAAAGAGAATTTATAGCGAGGCGGTCCTCGGTTAGGAAAAGGTCAGGTAACCGTGTTCTGTACAAATATCCTGAAATTTATACTAGCTCAAAGCGTTTTGAGCACAGTATGAGTTTGGTGAACCGCCCTTCTCCCGCTGATTTGCAGTGCATCATCTTTCAAAGAGGACTTGATTACTGAAGAGGCGAATACATGACTCTTCAATTGCTAAGATATACAAATTGAATCGACATGGACGGAATAGAAAAATTCAGAGTTCATGACTTGTTGAACAGTATGTGTCGACATCGTTTCTTTCTTACTCAATATTACATTTCATGAACGTTACTACATTTTGTGTAAATGTTTATCATTGCAATCAAGTAAATGTGACGTATAATTATACATCGACGTGTTTGCTTTTCATACTTTCTCTAGTTAATATGGCATTGCTTTTATATTAACATTGCGAACAAAGAACTCTTAGAAGGCAGCAAAAAAAAAAAACAAAAAAAAAACAGAAAAAAAAAAGAATTGCAGGAGAAAGAAATATCTCTTGTCCGAGTAAATCAAGATAATATAATGCTCAAATCTTTGCTATCTTTAGCTTCATTACAAAAAGGCTTGAAAGAAAAATCAAATCAAATTGATGGGGTACGTTTTGTACAGTTTTAGACAAAGTACCTCGCCATGAAGCAATTTTTCAAAAGCTAACTTCGTAGATTATTAATATTTGATTGATTTCGACTCTCACTAAGTGTCTCTCGCATATAACTTTGTGCCAGAATAAACTTAGTAAATAATTTGGACACGTGCCTTAACTGTTATCACAAATGAATTGTCAGTCCTATTCTCACTATGGCTCTACATCTTGAAACAGACTGAAACTTAATCAATAACATAATGAAAAGGGATGGACATCGACAGGTTATCTTGTCCTGGACACATCACAACTGCTACAACTGCAGTATATGTGGTGCCTAGTGGACTATGAGACTCATGACATGACATTATGTGCATGACAATAACTTAGCTTATATTAACGAATCTGGGGTAGAATAAAATATTTAGAATAAAATATTTCTTGTTCTTCTCTATGTCTTAACCAAACGGTTGAAAATTCATTGACACAGAATCACGCAACAAAAATTAAAACTTACCAATAAAAGTCAAGTAATGCAATTAATAAGAATTTGATTAGTATGTGAAATTTGAATCCTATTTTTGTTGGTTTTATAGTATTTCGATTGGTTTCTAGTGAAAGATGTACATATTGTTTTCTCTATAAGTAAATGAACAAAAGAGCTTAGCCAAAACATTCTTCTCCTCCCTAATATGCCGTGTTCCTTCAGGATGTAGGCGACCATGGCTCTCCATAATTTTCCCGTCCTTTCTATTTCTTCATAAATTTTGTCTTTTTGTTATCTCTCCTAAACCTTACTCCCCCATCCATTTAATTAAGATCGTTATGTAGGTCATGCTTTGTTTTCCTCTGTCCTGTTAGTATAATATTTTCCATGCCCTTTTTACCTTATGTGCCCTCGAAATTTCAACTTTCTTTTCCTGATGTTAAGTATAAGTGTCTTTTTTGTTTCCATTTTCTCTAAAACTTCGTCGTTGCTCACATGTTTGGTCCATGGTATTCTTAGCATCCTTCTGTAGAAATACATTTCTGTTGGTTTATGTCTCTTCTTCCCCTGTGAAGATATTGTAGCACTTTCCGTCCTCTGTTAAAACACTTCCCAGATATTTAAATTGTACCTGCTTGATTCCGGTATCTCCAATTTTTAATCTGCATGCTGAACTGCTCTTTTTGTTAACAACCATGCATTCTATCTTCTTGCAATGATACTTAGTCCTTTTTTTCTCGCTTTCATTCACTGCCTTCTTTATGTGATATTTTAGTTTGCTTTCTGTGTCTGTTATCAACACAGTGTCATCTGGATATCTTATGTTGTTAATTGTGGCTGCCAATAATGAATCCTGATAGAACTTGTAATTCTCTTAGAATCGCCTCACTCTATAAGCTGATTAAATCTGGTGAAAAGATATATCTTTGTTTTACACCGCTTTCTATTTTTGTATATTTACTGAACATATTTTCTATCCGTATTCTCTTAGCATAAAAGCATCCGAAAATGAACTGGAATCTAATTAAAATGAGTTTCACAACAATTCGTTATGCCAACCTTCAGTTTTAAAAAATAGATAGAAATCAATAAATTCATGCAGAATTGATGCTTGATAAAATATAAAACATTATTTACTTGTTATCGGATAAGAAGACAAAACATATATTTTTTTACTTATGAAAGATCTTTTTGTTTTATTTTTAATTTACATAAGGAATAAAATGAAATTAGCAAGATATATTTTCTCGTGATATCAGAGACTTAAACTCAAATTCGTGAAACATTTATTAAACTTGGTAGTTAAGTATAAATAGCGTCATATGTCTGCCTTTCTCCTACATAAGCCGCATTTTTTTTTTTTTGTTACTGACCGAGTCACTTGGTGCTTCAAGGCGTGAAATTGCTTTAGTTAACATAATTTGAAATGAAAAAAAAATCTTGGGTAATTTTATTTCAGTGGGTCTGCTGTTGAAATGGTAAAATAAAATATAATATAAATATAATGCTGACACGCGATAAACTTTCTCATCAAAATTATCAAAATGTTTAGATAATACGACAGAAATGAATTCTTTTTTCTGTTTGACTTTCTTTTCGGTTTCTCGCTTCAATATGACATTTCTAACTTATGTGCAATTTATAAAGTTTTTAAAAGCTATTTAACTAAATGTACAATTTTATAATATTATTTTGGACTTTGTAGCAAAGAAAACTCATTTAGAAAAGGAAAATCATTTTGAAATACAAATTCGGTTTCTTTAAAGTTCATAAATATTGACGTTTTACTCTGATGCGAAAATGAAGTTTCCTTCTCGTTTGAGAAATTAATATTACTTGTTTCATATAAGATATCTTTTATTTTAAATGAGATTGACTTGTTACATCTTGACCTCCCAATTGTAAGTTATTGTGTCTAACAAGTGAAATATCCTAGCACACGAACAGATTATGGTTATGCTAACTGAGCGCAGTAAACGCTGATATTACCGTGGCTATTTTCTTATCATAATAATTCGGGATATGTGAATACAAATGGAAGTTTGAAGCAACTAGAGTTAGGAACACTATTTATTTACTTTTCCACGGGACAAAGTTTTTAATATTTCTAGAGAGAGAGAAGAAGACTTTGAAAAGTGCAAACACAAAAAACGATTTCGTTCAGGTTCTATCCTCTCTGGAAGTTGTATTTTTTGCCAATTCAAAAGAAGAATCCATGAAACTTCTTTCATCTCTTGCATTATGTGCTACAATTATTCGAAATAAAACTTTCTGTAATATATTAAAACTGAGCAAGAAGAAACTATTATTCCGTTAAAACCATGGAAATACTACAAATGTCAAATGTTGATTAGGTGAAAGGAACAAATATTTTTCTTTCGGTATAAAAAGAGTTTTGACTTTCGAGTATAAAAATATAGTAACAAGTAAGAATGTAGTGTTTATAGATTTCATTTCAACGTTCTAAATTTCTACTATTGCTATTTGAAAGGCATGAATCTATCTCTTCTTCTCTCAGCTATAGGTTAAATATCATGTAGATTGGACTTTCTCGCCTAGCAGTGGTTCCGCTACCTCCTATACGGTTCTGAATTTAAAGTGTTCCTTCTCTTAGACTTGTTGCCACCCTAGGCGAGAAAGTCCAATCTACATGATATTTAACCCATAGCTGAGAGAAGAAGAGATAGATTCATACCTTTCAAATAGCAATAGTAGAAAAATGAATGTAATAGACAAAGCTGGAATTTGAATTCGCCTCGCGCCGATTCCAACTGTCGCATCGATATCCGTTACACTACCCGTAACTATGTTTTATTTGTATAAAAGTAACTCCCATTATGTTCCAGACAAACAGCCCATATATGTTTTTAGATAAAATTGTGTAAAAATTTATTTTATTGGGAAAATCAATGTTATTTGTGTAAAAATTGGCATCCATTTATTCCGAGACCAAAAGCTTGTATATTGCTTTTCAAAAACCTGATGTAAAAAACCTTGTAAAATCGTTGTCATTTGCATATGAGGTGGCTTCCGTCTTGTCCGAGGAAAGGAGCGAGTGACTTGCTTTTCAAAATATGAAATAATATAATAAAATATTTTACTCGTAAAGTCCTTGTTATTAGTGATACATGTTGCTTTCAACTTGTTCAAGTCAAACAGTGGTTATCTTGATTTAAAAAAACAAACAAACTTGAAATTACATAAAGAAATATTTTCCTGTTGTAATCCTTGTAAGTTATGCAAAAAGGTGTTTAACGTTGTCTCATGTAAAACTTGTATATTGCTTTGAAAAAAAAAACAAACTGAAACTACACCTGCAGATATTTTTACTCGCGAAATTTATCTCACGTGCATTGTTATCGAACTGAGTTGTATATTTAATTCGTGTTTGTGAACTTTGAGCTACTTGTAAAGCCAATATCTTATACGCTCATATATATGTCCATATGCATATATGTGCGTATTAATATATGTACAGGAAACAAAATTACAGATATTCATATGCGCAACTGTATCTACATACGTATACATATCTATATCTATATATTTATGAATAAAGTAGATATCCTTTGAATCAGGATGCATTGTCAATAGACAAAGTGGAAGCTACATTACTACTGCAGGAAAATTGACAGATCAAGCGCATATTAGTAAAAGCTGCGACACTCTCTTCATAGAATTCAGATACGCATAGAAAATATAATTAGATTGCATATCTTGAAACAAAGTGACAAAACATTGTTACATACCAGTTGTATCAACGTATATAACTCATATAAGCATATGTCTACCATAAATTTTATGTACATATATGCATTCTTGAGAAATCCTATACTGTCTATTATACGTGTGTATTTGTGCGTGTGACGGCTGTGTACACATGCGCCAAAATGAAAACTCATGCAAATGATGATTCAAGTCACGCCTTATTCCAGTAAACGACGAAGAATTGTTTTCGCTTTCGCCGTTCTTTTTAACAGCAGAGTGTTTCTTCCTGTCAGTAATTACCAAATCTTGTCACTTCCATGTCAGCGACCGTCATTTTTGCCACCAGATGCACCCACCGTATGACACATAGCCGACTGCAGATTTGCTTACAGTATTTTGCATTCTCTAGCAAAATTGAGAGAATGCCACACCCTGCTTCGCATCAAGAGCACTAAAAATCTTTCATTTTGAAGTTTTTCAACAATTAAATATATCTATTAACTACTTCCTGTTTTCACCCGATTACATTCTTTGTTTGAAATTGCAAATAAGGTCGTTTTATTTTCTTACAAGCATTTCCTCCAAAACATTTGTTCATGACATTATAAAACTTCAAGTTCCAGTTTTTAACAAAATTAATTTCCTGTCAAAATAGCCAAACTTTTGAAACTTGTTGACTTGAATAAAATGTTTATGGTCGTAACAGAGAAGGAAGCCATGTTTCCGCTTGAAAGTTTAAGTTGATACATTTTACTGGAAAGAGAAATTATCGACTGATTGATCATTTCAAGTGCATACACGCGTTTACCTTAAAGGACAATATGAATTCAATTGCTGTTCATAAGTAAGGGGTCGTATAATAAAAAAAATATCCAAAAGAGTATGCATGGGCAGTGGGAAAAGCGAATTGAAACTTTTGAAGAAAAACTTGGTATATAACAGATGATTATACAAAAAGTAATAAACCAAATACATATAAAAGATTACATAATTTTCACACGTTTGGTTAAAAACAAACGAATTTATTTTTAGTTGGGACTTTTTCTTTATTTCTTCTATATTTCGGAACAATTTCCTGGTTTCCGGTGAATATTTGAATATAAATTGATCGATGGCTGAATACTTTTGACTTTCATAAGCGATTATTATAAAAGACTTATAAGCGATTATAAAAGACTTTTTATTGTTAATGGTATAATGATATGTATTTATTGTGTATTTTGTGTTATGTTAGTTTCATCTTTTTTTTAACTATCGCGTTTTCGCACATCACGTCAGATTTTAAATAATTCCGTTTTCACAAGTCAGTTTATGTTGTGTCGTTTTTTTTTTTAGTTATGAAATATATTTAATATGCTTGATTATAAATTTTCTAAAATTTCATTGATGTTGGTTGTTTGGTTTTTATGATAAAAAATCCTTTGATAATGATTTATGGAAGCCAAAAGATACTTAGACATCGGACAACTTATATTCAAATTTTCACCAGAAAATCAGGAAAATGGTCTCAAATATAGAAAAATAACTCTTGCCAAAATACTGTCCTTAACTTTCAATTAGATTTGTATAAATGGAAATTTGCTACCCAAATACAACCAATTCAATGATAACATATGTACCCGTGTCAACGTTTATATACACAAGAAAATAAATACATAAAATAAAAACAATATAATAAAGATATATACACTATAATTCATATTCACATGAAATATTAAACTCATGGAGACTATATAACAAAACTTGAACACCTTACTAGAAAAGGACACAGAAATGACGAGTTTAAAAAGTTCAGAGATGAACTAAACAAAAAACATCATGTCTTTTTCAAACTCATTTCTGAGTATGTGTAGTGCTGTCAAAGTCATTATAACACCAAGGCTGGGAGGATCTCGTAGGACCCATCATATCCGGTAACATTTCTAATTGGACGACCCCGTTCACGCCAACTAAATGTAATGATAGAACTGAAAAATTCTAAGCACAGGACCGAAACATCAAAAGCTAACCAAGTGTCGTTGTTGTTATTCTTTTTGCCATCTCTCTTAATCCCTGTTCTGTCAACTGTTATACAAGCTCGTTAGGCAGGCGTTATGCACTGCTTTTCTCTGTCCTCTTGCCTCCAATATGTCCTGTGAGTGTCATATTTTCTAAGCTCTCTTTCCTCACCATATGCCCTATAAATTGCTCACATGTTCAGTCCATACTATCCTTAGCATCCTCCTGTAGAACAACATTTCTGTTGCCTCAAATTTCTTCTTCATCCGTGAGGAGATTGTCCAGCATCCGCTGCTATATAGGAGGACTGATATTGCAAAGCAGTTTATTACTCTTTTCTTTGTTTCTACTGAAATTTTCCTACTTCTATATACTTTGCTTAGCTTTTGGAAGGTATCTTTCGCTATTCCCATTACGTTCGGATGTCGGTGTCGCATTTTACGTTCCTTGTTAAAACGTTTCCTAGATATTTAAATTTTTGTACATGCTTTATTTTGGTATCTCCAATTTGCATGTTGAATTCTTTTTTGTTGACAACCTTACAGTCTGTCTTCTAATAATTTATTTTCGCTTTCATTTACTATCTTCTGTAGGAGTTCCTATATTTTCCTTTTTGTATTTACTGTCAACACTGTGTCATCTGCATATTTTATGTTGTTAACATTGATGCTGCTAATAATGAATCCTGGTAGGACTTCGAATTCTATCAGAATCACTTCACTGTAAACATTGAATAAATTCAGTGAGAAGGCACATTCTTGTCTTATACCCATTTCTATTTTTGTATAGTTACTGAATTCATTTTCTATCCGTATGCAGTCAGTTTGCTGCCAGTATAAGTCTTGGATTGTTCTAATATCCTTCCCAAATATATCAAGTTTACCTTGGAATTCCAACAGTTCTTTCTGACGTACTTTATCAAACGCTGGTACACACACTTTTGTATTTTTATTACTCTTTCTGATATTCGGTACAGAAGAAAATGGCGACATATCCCCAAACACAAAATGCTTTTGTGTGTGAGACTATTTGAGTTCTGGGCGCCCAATAGATCTTCTAATGGATACGACTTGAGCTCTGAGCCAGTCTAATCGAAAAGAGAGTCCTCGGAAGAAGAGGAGATTGTACCCCATACGACAGAGAACGAGAATTTAAAGACGCGCGCCCAGTCAGAGAGGAATATGAACAAGTACTCCAACACTGAAATAGGTCGCTCCAGAGGCCTAATGCCATTGATGGCAGTGGTGCAAGAGAACAAGTGGAATGTGCGTTCTGTGTTGTGCTACCGTGAGCTGAATGTCTGTCTGGAAGCATGTAAGCGATGTTCCGGAGGTTCTAGTGCTGATAAGACGTCGTACGGTATTTTCACTGTGTGGGAAACTGGTGGAACAGCTCCCTGTTTGCGGCAGCTTTTTTCTAAGAGTATTCAAGAAGATAAGGCGCCTCATAGAGAAGAAAAGAATATGTCTGAAGCTTTGCGGAAGGAATTGGTACTCCACAAAGAGGCTTCCAGAAGAACTCAACCGCCACTCAAGGAGTCTACCAGAAGGGACTATCGGAAAGACCCGGTGTTTCACAAGGAGACTGCAAAGAAGAGCCAATCGCATTCTAAGGCTACAAAAAAAAAACAAAAAAAAAAACACATCGCCTCAAAAAGTGGCTACCAGTTAAGTCCTGTCAAGCAAGCGAAGAAACACCAAGATCAATAATGCAGTAGCCGAGGAATTACCCTGTGAATGGAAGACCAGGAATTCCGCTAGCATTGTAAACTTTGAGGAATTTCTGGAGAGGGTCGATGGGTACGCACATTTTATTAAAGATCGTGGATTACTTGTAGACCCTTGGGACGTTGAAAAGTTTGAACAGCGAACTTTGACTTCGTGTTCGACAAGCGTACGCGCAAAATTTATCAATCCACAAAGGAAACCACTGTCATAGCTCAGGCATCTCTTGGCATTTTTCTGCAGAAAATTATCAAGGGTGTCAGAATTTTTAGGTGGGACGTGCTGCTGCAAAATCCCGAGGACTGTATGTCTGAGATCAGTTTAAAGATAATAAAGGATCTGATCTTCCGAATGGAATACAAGAGCACGCAGAATATCAGAGTGAGAGTGTATGAAGTTCATCCGCATGTTAAGTGCAGGAGCTGACTTTTTATTTTAAACAGTTCGACTAAATTATAAACGTCTTCTCTGACCGCAAGCTGGGGGTATGGAGTTACAACATTATGTTGTCAAGGCAAGCCTTCAGTTCCGTTTCCAAGTGTTTGGACATTGGCGAGCGAACGTTACCCATCATTTTGATGGATAGAAAACCAACATGTTGGAACTGTGCTTAGATCTATAATTTGGCCCCTTTCTGCCAAAAGAATAAGGCTTCTGGTGTTCAGCCCACCGCCGACGAAAATACTCTTCAGACCTCTCTTTCGAGTTCTGCTCTGTCTCTAACCTGAACATTATCAAGAAACGGCCGGTAACGTCTTTGTTGGGTCCTAAATTTACCGATACCCCTTAGTCTAACAAAGGGAAAGTGGAATGGTAGGTGTTGGCAAGGTAAGAAGGAAGGTTCAAGCAGTGCAGCCCCCTCCCAAGCAAGACCCTGTACGGTTAAGGATACATACAGTCTCATTAAACACAACTGTAGTTTGATTGTGCTGTGAGGGGCAGGAATATTCAGGACTACCTTCATTTGGTTTATTAAGAGAAACTCTTTTACTACTGAAGTCTCCGTGTTCTGGGATCTATCTGTATCATTACCTCACTTTTTTCTTTTTCAAAATACATATTAATATCTATTTTAAATGATTGCCAACTGTAGCTTATTTGTCCATCTTTCGCTATGCCTCCAGAACCAGCGCCATATACACGAGTCATAAGAAATATTATGCAACATAACGAAACTTACATTCAGAGACATGGTATAACAGCAAATACAACAATATAAAACATGACAATTATCCTTCCACCAACATTCGTATAAATGCATAAAACGTAAACATCATCTTCGTATTCTACTGTTTTTTGGTATCATTAGTATCCCACAAAGTCGATTTCTCGAGTTTGGTCATTTGTTGCAACTTATTCTAGTGGCGTGTCATTCTTTATGACACCTGCAGGAACACAAAATGAAATTATTCTGTTACATTTTTCTTTTTTTCTTTTTTGATTAGTCCGTCTGCACAAAGGTACATGGTTATTTGGAAATTTCTTCGCGTTTGCTCTTTGACAAATTTACAGAATGATTCATTGACATTGTTCCTCGTCTTTTTTTAACAAGAATTTTTTTGATATATCTTCACAGTTCAAGCGTATGTGTTTTCGTGTTTGCGTGCGCGTTTGTATGTGCGTGTGTGCGATCTGGTTGGGAGTGCTTGCTGTCTACTGCGTCCACTCCTAACGTTTTTTTAAGCTCTACTGCTTTTATCTCTTAAAACTAATTGGTCCAATTATCCTTAAATGGCAGAATGTAGTTTTGATTAAAACATTTCTGTGAGCTCGTTAATTAAGTCTCTTATATTTTTCTTTTTTCTATTCTTTTCATCTATATTACACGTGACCTTCCTTCCAACATTAGTTGCCCAGTTCTCACCCTTCCTACTACCTTTTATACCTTCACCATTTTCTTCCTCCTTTCTTTTCCCTAAATACCGCGTGGGTGAAAGGTTGGCTGAATCGGAGTTACTGCGATTATCATATACCCGTATTTATGGGGATCGTCTAATCACGATTACTAATACTATAGCCTTCGTCAGAACTCTCATCCGTCGTGTTGTCACCCTGATACCTATCAAAATTCTACTTTATTTTAGTTGCTCATACCTTCATATCTTCATTACTATTTGAACCTGAGAAGCTATTTCTATTCCTACCATTACTTTGGGTCGTATCATTTTTTTCTTCTCTCCTTTGACGCATCACAATATGACATTTCATCTTTGTAATATCTGACTCATCTTCCAAATCGTTTCGTAGATGTCTCCATTTATTTTCTAGCTACTTGTTTCCTTCGTTACCTGAGTCGTTCTCAGATTCCCTTACTATTCGCTAGCCTAAGGTGTTCAGTATGGGCCTTAACTACGAGCTAGTTAACTGATCCTTGATCCTATAAAATACTGGACCGGTCTTCTCGACTACTAAATAATATGGCCTCGACTTCATGTCTAATTTGCTCAGCTTATAATAGTTTCAATAATATACTAAGTCTCCAAATTTAAAATCCACGTCGTTAGTTGAAATGTTAGACATTTCTATCTGTCATTTCCTCGCTTTCTTCAAATTATTCCTAACTGGTGTAAATGCGCGGTGTTGTTTCTGTAGTGCAATGTCGTAGTGTTCATCTCCATAATAAAGACGATGTGGCTTCAATATATTATCTAGCGACAGAACGACGTCCCTATTGTAAAGTAAATAGTACGGTGAGAATTTTGTCGACTCGCTAACATTAAACATAATTGCCGCGAGCATGTGATTAATATATAAATCTCATGATCTATCATTATTACTATTTTTTTTAATAAAATATCGTTCATCGTCCTATGCAACCGTTCTACCTTAATGTTGCTTTGTGGGTGGTAGAACGATGCCGTCACTTAGTATATATTTAAACCTTCTAGCGTCTCTTTCATAACTTTATTAACATTCTCTGTACCGTTATCCGTTACTAACTGAAGTATTTCTTCTACTAAGTGGGTGATCATGAAAGTAACTATGTTTTTGTTTCCTGATAACGTCTGTGGGTAAGGTCCGGAAATATCTAAGGCTATCTTAGCGAAAGGAAAAGGCGGCATATCGAACTCTTGAGTTGGAGTTCTCGCAAATTTCTCCTTTGGCAGGGTATCTCTCTCCTGCTCCCTAATTATATCTATGTCTGTTAATGTGGGTCTTTCTCTTGGGGAGTAGTGTAAATCTCCTCTGTAAGTAGCAAAGTGTCGATGTTCGAATTAAGAGCGCTCATAAGTCCTATCAACGTCGAATTGATTTATTAAATTATCTCTAGGCGCAACTATTGAGTGTGACAGTAAATCTGCGCAGACGTTATCCCTACCTTGTATCTGCTATACTCAAAGCCTACAACTGAATTTTTTTTGTTCTGAATGGGAGAATTTAAAAGATACTGCATAGTCTGTGTAATGAGTAAATTTCGCATTATGTAAGTAGTGGTGTAGTTTTTGCAAGATGAAGTAGATAGTATAGGTTTCTTTTTCAATAACTGACCACCTCCTCTGTTTATCACTCAGTTTTTGAGATATACAGGTTTTTCCATTTCTCTTTTCATTTCTTCATCTTATATCTGCTGCGTTAAGCAAGCTCCGTTCGCTAAGCCCGAACACCCGTATAAAGTTTATATTCTTTCTTCGGATTGTCACCGATTCGGATGTCATATCTTTCAAGCGATCGAACGATTCCTGATATTCATCATCCCAACTAAAACGCGCATATTTTCTAATTAATCTAATCAATGTTTCTGCTAAGTTAAAGAATCCTGGCATAAATCTTCGGTAGCAGGAGCATATACCGATGAAAACTCGAACGTGTCTGGCAGTGGTGGGAGTGACTACGGAGCGTATAGTTTTTACTTTATTAGTATCTGCTTGAATTCCCGGAGCAATGATTTTAAATCCTAAGCATTGGATCTCTGATTTTAAAAAAATCTCATTTAGATGGTTTTAACTTCAAATTGTGTTACCTGAAACCGTTAAAAACCATCTGAATGATGTTCTATGGAATCATAAAACACTAAAATGTCGTCCTATCCCTGTAAAAGTTTGGACATTAATATAGTATATCGGTGTTTCAAATTAACATTGTCCTTCCACCAATTTTGATGTTGACAACGATATGCAAGTGTCTTCATCTTAAATTGTTTGTTCACAACTGTGATGATGATAGAACACCAGGAGTCTGTATCGATTAGTTCGTCGTTACGTGCGAAAAAATTTGGTTCATTATTACGATCTGACTTTGCTGTGTCTCTGTCGCATCTGGTCAAGTCTCCTTATTCTATATCAATCTTCAAATTTGGCGCCGCAATCTTGTGGTCTGTTCTTACGGTTGCTACTAATTTATTGGATACCCTAATCCTGCTCATTCCCACGTAATCTAGGCGGAGTATTCTACTTCCATCATTTCTCTCTGGTAGTTTTTATTCGACTGTCATCTCTTCTCTATTTGCAACATTTAGTCGCCATTATTTATATGGGAACCCAATTTGACGGTTTGTTATCAATGAGACATTGGTACAATTGCATCATTAATTACATTTGTAAGTGTCTATCTTGTAAACCACATACGCGATTCTTCTTCTAGGCCAATGTTTTTATAACCGAATTCTCGAAAATTATTGTTCCTATAAGACGATTCGCGAGTGTTTTATGAAAACAAATAAAGCGAGCACTTCATTAAACGACGGAAAAAGAAGCTGGAAAGAGAAAAACCCAGTCATCTTCTGAAAGCCATCTGGGGCGAAGAAATTACGGCAATCTCCCCTAAAGGACGCAGGGTGAGATAAAAGACAGAAATCCGCTAAAAACTGTCAGGGAGAGAAAAGATGCCAATCTCCGAGAAACTGCCAGAGCAAAGCAACTGGTAGGGGAGAGACTTCTAAGCTGCCAGAAAAGAGGCACGTCGGCGATGTGAGAAAGGTAAGGAAACTGAGCAGGTTACCAGATTACAACCTGAACAATCAAGAGTATGAGGCTCACATTTGCAAGGACATTTCCAACTAGCGTCCAGTTGGCTGACAAAAATAAACAGGGTTGTAACTCAATACATATCCCTCTGTTGAATAAAGTCACAAGGTGGCTATAACGAGTGAAATTACCGCTGACAGAAGAGAAATATCCGTTCTAATGCCTCGTACCGGGACAACATTGTCACTGAGCCGGAACCCCGCCAACCTTGCAGAGGTTGTGGTAGCCACCAACATGACATTCCGAGAACAAGCTGCCGCCAGATAGCATGTCCATCTTTCAATCTCTCTTTCAATTTCGGAAAACAGTTGATCTAAGCAAATCAGGGTTTTACAGGGGGGGTGACAACTGTGAATTTTAGATTTCTTCCATTTGTTGAGAGCAATTCAGCCATATATTATACCAAAAGTCTATTCCGTGAATGAGTTTGACTGTTTGAAAGCTTTTATAATGTGTTTTCTTTCATGTACAAGATTCTTTCAGAATTTGATCGATCATGTTTCACAAATTTCAGCTGTCTCTTTCTTATTGTTATCAGTTTTCTTAATGTTCCGATTTTCCTTAAAACCTCTCACTACTTAGTTGCACTGTCTGCGGTATTCTTAGCATTCATCAGTAGAAACTCACCTCTATCTTTTCAAGTCACTTCTTCATCTGTGACAAGATATTACACCATTTACTGACACATAGGAGATTAGATATTACATAGGGCGTTAGCATTCTTTTCCTTGTTTCTAAGGAGTTTCTTCTATCTATTAATAATTTGTTCAGTTTCTGAAAACATTTTTCGCTATTCCTATGCGCCCTGATATTTTTATTTTACTTTCTGTTATTAGTTACTAAAGAAAATTTTACGTCAGCTTGATCTTGAAGTCCTTATTACTTCGCTAACAACTTCAATTACTTCTTTTACTGACGACCATTCAGTCTGTCGTCTTACAGGTAATGAATAATTTTTTCTTCTTGATTTTACATTGTCTAATAGTTCTTTCATTTTTCTTTCTGGGTCAGTGTCATCTGCATATCTTATGTTAGTGATGTCCGCCAGTAATAAATACTGGTAGATCATATAATTTTCTTCTGATCGTATCGAGATACAGATTTAATACTTGTCGGACGCTATTTTTGTGTAACCACCAAACTCGTTCTCCTTCGGCTCGCAAGTTGTTTGTTTCCAGAACAGGTTATACTCAAGTATCTTTACCGTGGAAATCAACTCTTCATGCACCTTAAAAGTACTTTTGTGAAATCTATGAAACATGGATGTGAGATAATTTGCGTTTGTATTGCTCACTCTGATTGCATTCTGGTAAGAAAAAAATTGTTCTAGTGTTTTGAACAAAGCCACACTATTCTTGCACCTTTCTGGTTTGATTCTGATAAGAGCTTTATTCATTAAAATCCTAATGATCTGATTAATAATGTGACTCATCAAGTTGATTTTCCGATGTAATTAGCATTCATTTGTACCGGGTCTCTTTAGCATTTTTATGAAGATAGATCTACTGGGGTCTTCTGATATTTTGACAAAGTTAATTGATCATTTCGATAAACTTATCCATTTCGTATCGTCTAAGGCTGACAGCATCTAAAGTACAATCACATCTAGTACGGCTGCTTTTTCAACTCTCATCATGGATAGGGCTAACCTAAACTGATAGTTTCATATTACAAATCTTTTTATAATGTTATGGATTATCGATTTCTCTTGTCATAGAGGAGTTCTCCGATATATTCATTCCATCTTTGTACTATGTGTCTTTTTCCATTATTAATGTTCTTTTCTTCGATTTTATGTATAACGATTGACATTGCATTTAAACTTTTGCAGATTAAAATTGAGTAGGAAGCAAGAAGCCGTAAGACGAGATCTACAAGCGAGAAACTGTTAATATACGTCTTGCGAGTTGAACTGTAAAATGATGAGATCATGACATTGTAGATTCTTCTTTATATTTCATTAGGAATCTTTAATACACAGCAGAAGCACCAGAACAGATGTGGCAGCAATATTCAAAGCATGGACGAATGTAAGATAGTTTCTGGCGAGAAAACAGACTAGCACGAGACAATGAACCAGCTTCTGAGCGGTATACCTAGCAACTAATTCACTATAATCTTTCCCCTTCATGACAGCGGAAGACCCAATGAGTTATTCTCCTGGAGATTAGCATCGACCCTGCCGATAAAAAGCAACAAGGGTTCTCTCAGACGATTAAATGACAGCAGTTTCGTTTTCCGTTTAAATTATCAAGACATTCGTTGCCCCAGTTAACAGCAGATTGCAGATTTGACCTTATCGAACCGAGCAGACTTACTATCAAGACATGAGCAAATAATTTTGTCATCGGCATAGACACTGGGTTGAAAACTGTTGACATTATGAAGGTCGTTAGGATTATCGTAAGTCCAAGAGACATCTGCATTAATGCAAAGGTATATGGAAATATGGCAGTTGAAGATAACTTTCATTTCGCGATTTGATGAGAAGTACGAGAAAGACTGAACAGTTCAAAGATTCGTCCAGAAATACCATAAGCATTCAATTTGTGAAGACGGCCATCATGCCAAACCCTGTGAAATGCCTTCGAGATGCCCAGAGCAATAGCCCGACCTTCAGCATCCATATCTAAAACTTGATAAACTTTTTCAGCAATAATCATTAATACATCAGCAGAGACCTAGAGAAGCGAAAGTCATAATTAGAAGGAGCAGATGGTTCGGCTGAGTTCTTAAAGACTAGACTTACAGGAGATGATTTTCAACAACCAGGAAAGTAAGAACCCCCCCCAAAAAAAACAAACAAACTTGAAAACAATCTGCAAGGAATAAAATAAAGCTGCATTCAGCAAGGCAATAAAATAAGGAAATAAGGGAAATTTTGGCTGGGATGACAACGCAAAGTCTTTTATATTCTTTTAAGAATTAAGGTCAAGGAAAATAAAGGTGTGAGATACGTTGTGTGATTAGCAATTATCTTTTCTGATTGGCAAGTTAAAGTTATAAACTTTAAGATTTGTTCCACCTACACCTCTTATAAGTGCCTAAGAGCCTAGACACACACAGTGAATGAGAGTATGCATTGTGGGGTGAGAGATAGAGTGTGTGTGTGTTGTGCGAGAAAGGGTGGGGTGTTAAATGAGGCAAGAGGAACAGAGAGAAAACCAAATGTTATTCCCAGTGATTCGTCTAATAACCAACTTCAAAAAGGATTTCAAGGAACATTTTATGATACGGTAGCAATAATTTTTGGTTGGAATAATAAATAAGTTCAGTGAAAATAAAATGTATTTCAGATAATATGCGTGTTTTGATGATAATTATGCCTATTTAAGAAGTGAATATTCTGCTCTTAGAGAAACATTGATACAAAACGACATTGATTATTTACGGTTTTAATGCACGTGATCCGTGACTAACCAATGAAAATTGACCCAAACAAAATTCAAAATACCAACGTTCTGTTTTTCTCAATCTCTGACGAAGCTTTAATAAAGATGAAACATGTTAGATTGATATATGTTTCCTATTTGTTCCTTTAATATATATATATATATATATATATCGCAAAGAGATGGTTTTGACTAAACTGACATATTTGTATCTGTGGTAAGGTGCAACATATTCTCATTTACGTTCTCTGTGGAAATTAATCATATTATTGGCTATACCCTTCGAAGAAATTATACCTGAATATTTTGGACCCATTCTCATCATCAGTCGTGATGTTGATTTCTTTCACTTGAAGGAGAATTGAATCTATGAGAATGTTCTTCCTTAAAATAATTCAATTGTTTCGAGAGGACATGTTGATCTCACAAGTTGTTGTAATTGAATTAAACTCTTGATTTTGTTGTTTATTACCAGATTAATAAGTTACTACTAAATCTAACCGGGGTAAAACACCAAGATGATTCATCCGGAAATCGTATACTTTTACTGCATACGAATCAATTGGATGTTGCAAGCTTGTTTTCCGACAAATTAAAAAAGTGTGGTCCTTGGAACCAGAGAAAACAAGTTCCTATTGTTTCGATAAAGTGACACAGTTAAATAGAGATAAATTATATGTATACGTGTTTGTATATTTAGGTGTGTTTAAGTCTACGTGTGCGTCTGCATTCATGTATATGTGTGTGCGCACGCGCGTGCATATGTGTATTCGTTGATATAGTGGTGCATGATCAGACAGAAAAACTGAAACATATGCACTAAAAGAAAGTATGAAAGAAAAAGAAAAAAAGATTGTGCGTGTATGTCATGCAAAAGTAAATTGATTTGATTCTGGATGAGAGGAAATGAGATTGAGGAAGAAAGGAGAGGAAAAAGCTAAGAATATTAATTTTATAAAACGTCTATCCAGAAAATAATATATTTTTATTTGGCGTTGTTCACCCTTGTCAGAAAACAGAATTTTGTGTACGTCAGAAATTGAAAAGTTGATAAGCTGGAAGGAAGGAAATATCTACTTAGGTAGTATTATTCTGATGCAATTAAAACCGGCCAGAGAGTGTGAGTCCCTTGAGCAGTATGGCACTGTTCAACAAACATCAAACACACGTATATAATGGTCAACAATGAATAGGTGTATGAGGACAAGTGTGCACTCTCTCACATAAAATATCTGCTCAATCGGCAGTAGAGTATTAATTTTATTTTTGCCGACTACTTTGGCGCGTTCGAGTCCAGAATATTTTCTTCCTTGCACTAATATTTTTCAACTCACTAATGTTTTTGATTTGAGAAATATTTCCAATTTTGAAGAAGAAACATTCCCAAAAAGAAAGGTTGCCATCAGATGAAGTTTGTAGATCTGTTTTTAATAATCCTAGTTCATCTAAACAATCCAAGATAATTTACCTTGTGAATGTTCAATTTTGCTAACACAAACACGAATTTTACATATGGAAAAAATTTTTATTGTCCATTTTTCTTTAAATCAATGTTCTATTTTTGTAACTAAATCTATTCGGCTTGAAAACTTTCCACTGCATTCAAAATTAGTTAAAGACAATATATTTTGATTTTTATGGAGGCTTATATTTTTCTATTGTTTCTTCTGAAGATTAAATCTCCAGAACCAAAGTCCACTCTTTGCATGACGTATACAAACAAGCCTCAGTATCATTTTTTCTAAGTATCAACATCCAAACAAAACAAAAAAGGGAATTCTAAGGAATTATAAATCTGACAAAACAGAAATGGCTTTAGAACTCATAACTTGAAAATATTAATTTAGGAAGATATTTTTTCTTCGAAAAATTTGCTTGTACTCAAGCCGTCATAAATATCTACGTGAGATTTGACAAGCGAGATTTTTAAAAATACAGAGTTAACTGATTTGGCTATTGAAAACCTTCACTCAATGTAGCAGAACAGAAACGAAAGTAATAAATTAAATTGAGCTGCGGTGAAAAAAAGAAAATAAAAAAACAAAAATGTACCAAATTCGTCCTGGGATTTGACATTTAAAAGAACTTAAAGAACAATTTGTACTTTACAGTAAAGGTAACGCACTGATTTCTTCCGTTTTTTTTTCTAAATGTGTCGGTCTTCAATTTTGTTTTAGTGAAATGTTGAGTCCGATTTAAATAAAAAAAATAAAAAAGCAATCATTTTAGTTCTGCATTAATTCAAAAACCGCTTTGAATTCTGGGATTGTCAGTATTTTTATAATTCTTTCTTTTTTTTAACAGGGCATTTCGGCTGATTTGTTCTTCAATCTTCCTTAGATGAACGCTGCAACTTGTAACTCATGAATATCTGTCAGTAAATGACTTTTTCATGTCGCCACCTCTTCAAATGAAGCAATTCATAGATCGAATGCGGCATACACCCGAAGAACAGAAACCTACTTGTCAGGGTCATTAATGAAAAAAAAATAGTTCAAAGCTACTTGTTAAAAAGTTAAGTTCTCTTCTGACAATTTAAAGTTTTCATTAAGAAGACCGTATAGAAGTTGCTATCAAGTTAAATGATCTTTTAAAATCTGCTTGTAAATGAATTATCAAATTTTATTTATCGCTTAAATAAAAATTAAAGTATTTAAAGAACAAATAACTTGTTCTCTATACCAGGGCCGGTACAAGGGTCTTGTGTCCCCCGACTCCAAATCTATGGTAGGAGGCCCCTCCTCTACTGTATCTCAATTTTCATAAGGTAGTATTCATACAAAATACAAATTGAAAATAGTCACAATGTATCTAAATACAAATTAGAGATAAATCAAGAATATTTTGTGGAAATTTTAAACATAAATTTGAGATTTCTTATTAAAAAAGTTGAAATATTCTCACATATTCAACATTATAGATAAAAAAAAATAGTGAATCTTATATCGTGTTTTTTCGAAATTTAGCATCAGCAAGTATATTCATGACTTCATGGAGCACATTCATTTTCAATGGAAATTATTGTTTACCTGAATAACCTTTCATCTTTCATTGTAGATCACAGATAAGTTTTTTGTAAGCTTTAGTTTGCTGAAACTTCTTTCGGCACTTGCAACAGTTCTAGCAGAAAAACCCAAATTACGCATAGATATAACAAATTAAAACCAAATTTATAGTTATTAGAAAACACATATTTCTAACTAGATACCAATTTTCGTCTAGCTAAGTCAGACACACACCGCACTCTACTCAAAACAAATTTCAAAACAAACACAGATATACCAGAGTGCTCACCATTAAAAACGCGGCCTTCATTTGCCACATATGTCTACAACTACGTGCGTGCGTTTCCTTAATAGATGCTATAAGAGAAGTCGGACAGGATAAAGAGAGGAGAAAATAAAGAGAAAGAGAGAGAGAGAGAGACTTCCCAAACACGCTAACCATAGAGACTATCCGAGAGTACGGCTAACCTCCCGTCCGACCATTATACTGTAAAAACTGTCACACCCACTGGTGGTCTCGTTGCAGCGCCAATGTGTGACACTGCGCTGTCGGCCCGTGGTCAACTCCCAGCTGCGGCGCGAAGCTGTAAGGTTTCTTCCACCAGCGTTTTGGGGGTGACTTTTTGTTGCTGCTACTAGCCTGTGTCCCGGTCGATCTGGTCGTACCCGGTTCGATACCAGCTTTGTCGTTCCCAGCTCACTTCCAACGTCTGGTTACCGAAGTAACTACTTTGATCTAACCTACCTACGTTGTGACTTTGATCTTAGGTAGACGAAATCAATCAGGCGTCGGGCCGTAGTGCAAGCTGAATCCGAGATAAAGGTGATATCGCACAAGCGTAAGTAAAAGAAGCAATAAAACAAACTCAAGAGGTTCAAATATGTTGAGAAATAAAAAATTATCTTTATCCGTCTGTTATATACAGGAGTGTGTTTCTCTCCCAGGCCGTTTCTATGGGTTTGTGACAATTTTGAGTTTTGGTATCTTAAGTCGTTCGTCAATATAACTTGCTTTTTGGTAGGAAGTCGAAGTCGGAAGGGCGTGGAATTTCTCGGTGAGCTTCTGCGAGGCAACGGTCTCCAACTGCAACTGACTTGAACTGCGAAATCTCTACTCAAAACTGACTGCTATCTCAAACTAACTGACAAACGGCTTCGAGACGTTCATTTATATGGATACCGAACAAAATCCAGTGTGGGGGCCTGACGTGGCTTGAGTTCCCGATAATTATTGATTCCCAGCAAAAATTCTCTTTGTTCGTAGGCCAGGAATATTAATTACTTCCCATTTTTGGAAGATTAATCACTTTCCATGTTGGGGGTTTCTCCCTCGTCCGTGAGGGCAGGTCGGAGGAGAATTATCCTCCTAGACTCTTCCTCTTTCACATTGGTATCTTATACCAATCCCCTCAGTGTGTGTTAACTTCTCCGTCTTTCTCATACATTCACCTCCGCTATCACCCATGCTACCACTTGACCAATGGCAGTGTGGATGTGGCTAGACTGGTCCTCTTAAAATTATTATCCAGAATTTTGTTCCTTTTTATTTTCTTCGGCCAAAACATTTACCAACTCTAGATTGCCAAATAATTCTTATCACATCTTTCTTTTCGGGACACCCAAAATTCACTTAGTCGGGTCTCTCTACCGACTCATCACTGTCAAAATCCGACACCTGTTTTCTTCTGCTAATTCAACTTTTAGCTGGGAGGTCCGTATTTTACCTGAGAATAAAATTCTATATTTTTCTCATGCCTTAAAATCCTCTTATTATCAAATGCCCATTTTCGACGACGCTGTGTATGACGTCAACAGTTTGAATAAGCAATAATAATACGATTTTCTTCCTCATGCCAGAATTCTAACACACACCAGATGGCTTCCTTCGTTGGACCCAGAAATTAAAATTAAATAATATCTCTGAAAGATAACTAATATCGCTTCTCTCGTCCTGTACCGCGGTGGTCCCAAGCCGAAATTTTTTATGGCCGCATGTGTCGGTTGGTTTTGTTTTTCTTTGTGAATTCTGTGTCCCTTGCTGCGTCACTCTCTTATCATGACATTAATCAGTTTTGACAGAATCTCATATCTCGCTTTTTCTTACGGATTTTCTGTCTCGCACGAAAAGTACCTTTCTTCGTAAATAGAATAAAATCTTCTTTCTTAATGTCGCTCAGTCTACCTTTCGATATAGCTCTTTCTCGCCTTAAGTCTTTCCTGTTTTTTTATTTCTATGGTTAATTAGTTAACCATAGCTAAATAGTGTCACAAAACGATCTCCCACGAACATTGAAAGAGAATGAATTCCACTATCAATGCGACAAGCCCAAGCCGATAGCCAACAAGCAGTTAGCAGGGTTAAGCATACTCCTTTTTCACACTCTCATTTCACATCACGTACACCATATGTTCGAACGTTGCACTATAAGAATACCAGAGACATTTTCATATCTTTTAAATGAAAATAAATCTTTCGTCATTTCTCAAAACCAGTGTCTAATTTGTTTCTTTACTCCAACCAACTTCTACCTCGGATCAATTGGTAACCACGCAAACGAACACGGCGGTAAAAAGGGAGTATGTTTCAGATATGTCTACAGAACAATATGAAGCAAGACATCATCAATTTACCCCCTTTTAACAGAAGAAACCCTGGGATCTGGTTCACCCAAGTACAAGCTTCATTGCATATCTGAAAGATGACTTCACAGCAAATGAAGTTTTTTTTTTATGTAGTAGAAGCCATACCAGAGAATATAGAGGTTAACGACATCATCGAACACATCCCATTCAAAAATCCATACGACATTCTAATAACAGCCATCCTAAAAAGAAATCGGAAAATCAGATCAAGCCTAAATACAGCTAATTTTTAGGAACATAGAGATCGGTGATAGATCACCATCATAGCTACTTAGGCATATGAAGAACCTTTTAGATAGCAACTCTATGGATGAAAACCTACTACGACGATTGTGGCTAGATAAGCTAACCATAGACACGGTCAAAACTCTCACACCATTGACCTAAAAATCAGAGCTCAACATGTTAATCGAAACGGCGGATAATATATAATACGTCCCCATCACACCCACCATCTGCACTTCAACGGTGCCCGAAAAGTCAAAAGTGGACAGGTTGAAAGAAATGATTAAAGAAATGATGCTGAGTATTAACCAATTCGTTCAAGAAAGGCATGCATCAAGACACCAACACAGGTGAAAGAAAAGCAGAAGGAGACGGCCCAATAACAGGTATTGGAGTTTAAGCCATGATTATTAGTATCACAGGTGTCATGGAATTAACGCCAAGAAATGTACACTCCTACACAAAGGACCGCAACAGATTGACTAGTATCATCAAACGCAAGTACCAGATCTTTCAAATGTAATCTTTTCCACGTCAGAGACAAAATATATGGCTTGCGATTTCTAGTCGGCACCGGCGCCGATTTAAGTGTTTTACCATCAACACAAAAATGAACACCCCACAATTTCTTCCTAGTAGCAGCGAACAATAGCGTTATAAACACTTACGGAAAAAAATCTCTCACTCTGGATATTGGACTTAGACGTTAACTATCATGGACATTTATAAGTGACGATTTTAGGCGCCAATTTTTTGTGCCATTATGGACTTATCGTCGACTTTAAAATCCAATGTTTAATGGACAACTCAACGTCCCTATTCATGAAGGGTTCATCAACGAATACCTCTTTCTCGGAAATCAGAGCAGCACTAGCTGATAACAACACCTATAGAACATTGATAAAAGAATTCGGAGACATAACCAATCCAGTGAAACCGAATAAAAATTCAAAACATAATTCGGTATATCGGATAATCACCACTTGACAACCAGTACACGACGGTTATCCTCGAATAAGCTTAAAATCTCCAAAGTGAAATTTCATCGGATGTTGGATTTAAATATAATCCGTCCGTCCAGTAGTCCTTGGACATTGCCCTTACACATGGGCCAAAGAAAAACAGCCCAGACTGGAGACCCAGTGTAGACTACTGAGCTGTGAATAGAATAACAACACCAGAGCGGTATCCTATCCCACATTTACAGGATTTTATTTCCGCATTGCTACAGAATAAAGTATTCTCTAATATAGATCTGATCCAAGCTTACAACCAAATTCCGATGGCCGAAGAAGACATCGAAAAGACAGTCATAACAACACCATTTGGATATTTCGAATTTTTAAAAAGCCTTTTGGTCTTAAAAATGCAGCACAAACATTTCAGTATTCCATAGACGAATTTTTTCGCAGACTAAATTTTGTGTACTTATACATAGACGTACTTCTAGCTAGTAATGACAAAACAGAAAACGAGTCTCACATCCGACAAGTTCTACAACGTTTGCAATATTAAGGATTAAAAATCAATCCTAGCAAATTCATTTTTTGGTGTCTCATTTTTATCTTCTAGGTCACATGATAGACAACACAGATATAACACCTTTGCCTGAGAAAGTAGACTCCATACGCAAGACAATTAAGATTTATTGGATTACTGAACTGCTACCGAAATTTCATACCGTACTGTTCACATTGACGGTACTGTTGAAAAGCAAATCAAAGACAAATGTGCAGTAGACTAATGAAACTAGAATTCTATAAAGCCAAAGAAGAATGGCAGAATTGCACCAAATTGCAGTACATCAATCCACAGGCGAAATTGTCCGTCGCAACAGATTCATCAAAATGCGATAGGTGCCGTATTACAACAAACCGTAAACGAAGAAACAACACCTATATAATTTTTTTGAATGAAATTGTCTCCTGCCCAACAGAGATACAGCACTTTGGGCAGGGAACTATTAGCAATAGACGCTACTGTCAAACATTACAAACACATATTAAAAGGAAAACATTTCACAATCTTCACAGATCACAAACCGCTCACATATTCCATCCAAACAACAGCAGACAAATATTCACCCCCGAGAAATGAGACATCTGGATTTTGTAGCTCAATTTTCAACCGATATAAACCACATCTCTGGGAAAAATAACATAATCTCAGATACTTTGTCAAAACCTACAGTAAGTACCATTAATATGGACAAGAAATCACAAATAGGTTATAAACAACTAGAACAAGGCCCATCTTTTAACCAACTACAAAAGAAACTTCTTTATACTTGACGAAAATGACTATCCGTTTTAGCACTTCCGACATCTGGTGCAACTCATCTATGGCAAAGCCCATGCCATTCAGTCCAATGACAGTGCGAAGACATATTTTTAAAACATTCCACAACATAGCTCACCCTGGAAAAAGGGCCACTCAGAAAATGATCAGAGACCGTTTTGTCTGGTCTCACATGAATACAGATATACGTTCCTGGACTGAAAATTATGTGCCTTGTCAGAGGAATAAAAACCATAGCCAAAAAAATTCACTATCAAGAAAGTTCAGCGAACCAGATCAACGATTCGCACATACCCACATCGATTTGGTTGGACCACTTCTACCATCTGATAGATTCACATACATATTAACGATCATTGATCGGTTCACAAGATAGCCCGTAGCAATACTTCTCTTCGACTCTACAAGCGAAACAATCGCACAAGAACTTTTTCGTTCATGGACTCAAAAGGAACACAATCAATCAAGGTCCTCTATTTAAAGAAGTAACACAAGTGCTAGGAGCGAAACACATAAAAACGACTGCATATCACCCATGTGCAGATGGACTAGTGGAACGTTTCCACAGTCAGCTTAATATATCCCTTCTTGCACACCGCAATCCAACACGTTGGAACAAGAATTTACTTTTAATTCTCTTAGCATTAAGATCTACCATCAAAGAAGATTTGCAAAGCACCACAGCAGAATTGGTATACGGAACTCAGTTGGCTTTTCCAGGACAGTTTTTTCTGGATACGCAAGAAATTCAGCAGACAAGCACTTTTGTGAAAATTTAAACGCAACAATGAGTGACCTATCTTTCACAGCACACAGAAAGAGCATGAAAAATATACGCATACCTAAAGATCTTTTCTCGAAGAATAGACAGTGTAAAAAAACACTTCAACCGCTATATGACGGACCATTCCGAGTGATCGATAAGGCTGAGAAATATTTCACCATCGAACGAAATGGACGTACAGACAACGTATCGACCGACAGAATCAAATCAGCCCATATCGATTCACCGAAGCAAATTACAAAACCACAAACTCTTACCACAGATCAACCCAAGGATGATTCAAGTCATACAAAACATATATACGATAATCAACCATTTGCATTTCAACTCCTCAAGTACTTTTAACTGTTAACAGATATAATTGTAATGCTTTCAAAATCATTATATCACCTCCAAGTAGCAAGCTACCTAAAAAACTACACTACAAAACTTCAGATTCTGAAGGGACGATTTTAACAAACCCTTTTAGACAGTAAATACTCTAGAATTAACTCGTTTGGCTAACTCTGTATCTAACACCACTTTCGATACTCTGTAACAAAATCGATTTTTTTCTTTCCCTGTACAATGTCTTGGTAACCTTATTTCGAGAAAATTCTCAACACACCATTTTCTCTGCTTATGGAGCATTTGTACCAGAAACAAACACAAATATACCATACATGTCTACAACTACGTCTGTGCGTTTCCCTAATATAGGCTATAAGAGAAGCAGGACGGGATAGATAGATAGATAGATAGATAGATAGAGAGAGAGAGAGAGATAAACTTCACACACACACACACACACACACACACACACACACACACACACACACACACACACGTTAACCATGGAGGCTACCCGAGAGCACGACTGGGGTACGTCCGACCATTTACCTGTGAAAACGACCTCTTGCGAACGCAAAAAGAGAACAGACTCCATAATCAATGCGACAAGCCCAAATCGATAGCCAACAAGCTGTCAGCCGGGTTAAGCATACTCCTTTTTCACGGTCTCCTTTCACATCTGGTACACCATGCATTCGAACGCTACACTTATCTTGTTATTGAAAATAAATCTTTGGCCATTTCTCCAAACGAGTGTCTAACTTGTTTCTTTACTCCAACCGACTTCCACCTCGGATTACTGTCACTGGTGCAGTAAGCAATATACGCAAATATTTACTATTGCTATTATTATTTTTCGTTTCGGTGATCCACTTTTATATCATTTCATACATGGGAGATGCCATTGAAAATTTAATACTAATTTGTATTAGTTCTAAAGTTTAATATTAATTTTTTATATAAATATTATTTTATTCGAATTTTAAATCTAGGTAGAAAAATAAATGCTAACGAGCATCCTAAAAGAAAGAAAAAGAAAAAAAGATACTTATTTTATATGCTGAAGTGATGTCAAAGTCTTTAAAGCAAAGGCTCTATGAAAGAATTTACCTTCAGTTTGTCGTGAAATCTTCTCTAAGATTATAAAATGAAATTGTGGCTATTCCAAGAATCTTTTATTTTTTCTTGATTTTATAGCATTGTATCTCTCCACCCACCCCTTTATAATGTCTTTATCCTTTCTTTCACGGTCAATGCACTCTTTTTCTCACTTCTATGTAAAAAACAAATCAGAGGATTGATGTCAATACCTTGGACATCTCACAAGGGTGTAGACACTTTCGCTCCAAGCTTTTGTAGTTGAACTTAAAATTCATAGAAATAGAAATAGCGTTTTATTTCTGTAAAAAGTAAAGTTAAAACTACAAATATAGAATTGGAAGAAGAGAATTTATTTATCAGTTTTGTTGCTAACCATTTTTTTTAGTTATTTTCTATTGTATTCTAATTTTTCTGTTTAATTTTATTTTACGAAATATTGTTATTAGAATTTTTGTTAACTTTGATGCAACCACAGCAAAAGAAAAATACCCTATGATATCATTTGTGAAAGTTATAATTATATTACTAAGCGTTTTAAAGAAATATTTATTGCTTTTAAGGACTGAATCCTAATAAGAGGGAAGCATGATGGTTTATATTTGTTAACAACTTGTACAATCGAACTGAAGTTGAAATTCGAGCTTGTGGCAACTGGTTTGATCTTGCTTCTTATTCCTTTCAGAACGCATGAATAACTCATTTCTCCCAGGGAAATGTAAATAGGATAAAACAAATTCTTCTTATTCTTCTTCTTTTTTTATTATTATTATTATTAATAATAATAATATTATTATTATTATTTTATTTCCTTCGATTTCTGGTGTGTACACATTTCACTCAGGGTCCCTCCCAGAGACCTAAGGTCAGAAATGGCATCATGACATTTTTCACTGACCAATTAAAAAATAAAACAAAAAAAACACAAATATATTTTACATAAATAAAGCCCTTCGTAAGGTGTGGGCTGTACTCGTGAGAACATTTTCTTTGTATTTCTTTAAGGCATGGGCTTCCAGGAATCCCGTCAGTTAGTCTACTGGAATCTTTTCCAACCAATCCGAGGGCTCCAACTACAACAGGGATTGTTGATGTTCTCATGTGCCACATTTTTGAGATTTCGATTTTAAGGTCCTTGTATTTTGATAGATTTTTGAAGATCTTCAAAGATACACTGCAGTCTGCAGGGCCTACCATATCAATAAGGAGGCACTTTTTTGTTTGCGGTCTCTAATAACAATGTCTAGGTGGTTAGCTTTGATTGTTCTGTCTGTGTGTATTGTATAGTCCCATAAAATTGTAACAGGTAACAGGAGCGTAACCGGATTTGGGTGGTGTTCATACCAGTTTCTTTCAGTTTCCTTCCCATATAAGTTGCAGATTTTCCAGTGCAGTTATTGGCCCATCCTGTCGTGCGGGGTTTTATATTCAGTGGGTGCCAGTACCGTGAAACCTGATACAAGATGATCAATTGTTTCCGGATATTTATCACAGAATCTGTATTTTGGGCTAACACAGTATTTTATTATGTCTGCTTGATAATTTCTAGTTAACAAGCATTGGTCCTATGCAGCAAGGATAAAACCTCCAGTTTCAGCTTTTAACCCTGCACTACTTAGCCACTGATGGGTACAGGTTTTGTCTATATCAAGTTGTTTGGTACGGGCAGAGTATTGGCCATGAAGCGGTTCATCTTGCCATTGTTTCTGTATCTGGTCGGTTGCATTTGTCTTTGCTTTCTTTTAAAAGTATTTTGCAGTTATAGTTGGTGTATTGTGCTTTACTTATATTTCTGCACCCACTTGAAACTCCATTTTGAACTTTTTGGCTTCCTTTAATACGGAATAAAGACGCTTACTACTTTCATGTTCTTTGACGCATATCATCATCCAGTCTTCTGTAATTTCCAGGTATCGCTGAAGGCCAATTGTAATTTTGTAGGGCAGTTCTCATTGAACTAACTCTCTGCCTCTTTCGGATCTGGGCACATACAGGCGGTCAACATCAGCTTTGGGATGATACATGCGATAGCAAGTGAGAAGCTTTCTCGTTTTGGCATCCATTCGCTTAATGTCAGCTATGGTCTAGTTAAGGATGTTAAATCTGTTTTTTGAGTTCAGCTCGGTATTTAGTACCAGACACACATGCCTGTAGTACTCCTTTCTTAACTTCTTCTTCATTTGGAGATGTTGTATACCATCTCCTTCGCTAATTCCTAGATACTTATAGGCTTCATTTTGTTCCAGTTTTCTAATCTTTGTGACAAATTTTAAACCTAATCAACCCTGTGCTAAGATTTAATCAATCCACGCTGCGCTAAGATTTCTACGTCGTCTCCTGCAATTTCCCAGGATCATTTTGTTTATCAGTAGTTGATCTTTGCAACCATATGAACCTCTCTTGCATCCCTTCTGTTCCAGTGGAAGAATGTTGTTTGCTTCGAAAAAGGAGTAATCCCGTTCGTCAGGACAGACGTGATCAACTTCTATGTGGTGGAGAGACATGTTATTGGCCTATAATTTTTCGGATCATCTCTTTCACACATTTTTGGCACGAGATATGTAATATCTTCAGTGATCCATTCCAGGATTTCATTTGTATTATTTACAAGCGTTAATAGATTTTTGCAAGGGTTTTATGGATTGATGAGAGATGATACAGCTAAAATTTAGGCAACTTGTCATTTCCTGGGGATTTACATTTTGGAGATTTCGTTAGAGCTTGCCTAACATTATTTTTGGTTATATTTTCCCACCCTTGCAGAGGTGTATCCAGCATTCGTTCTTCACTTTGGATCCATTCTGCATTTGGGTTATATTCCTTTGGGCTACTCCAAATATTCTCCCAAAATGTCTGCACATTGTCAATAGATGGTGGCTTTTCAGCATGTATAGATGCTTTTCCAATTTCCCTGTAAAATTTTTTAAGGTCCGTTTGGAATATTTTATTTTGGCGATAGAACCTACATTGTTTTTCGTATCGTCTTGTTCTCTGTGACTTTCTGCTTCAGCATTTCCTTATTTGCTGGAATTTCAGTTAGGGATTTAATTTCATATTTCCGCTTGATCTTCTTGCACTTGCGTGTCGAGATGTTTGGGTTTCTAGTGAGCTCATCTAATATAGAAAGCTCAAATCTGATTTCTCGCATCAGTTTTGCCTTTCAAGCTAGCTCTCTCTGTCTGTTATTTCTTTTTCATTGTCTTGACCCTGAGCTTCCCAGTAGCTGCTAAAGTTGTTGCGTATATGATATTGTTAACTTCTGTGATATTTCCCAGTGGTTTATCTGTTAACAGTGTTTCCAGAGCAGCGTTGTATATTTGAACAATGTGCTTATTGGACTTCATCATATGAATTTTGGGGAGCTGGTCTCTGTCTGACAGTTGTGTGAGAGTTACTCTGCTGAGTATTTGGATGGCGTGGTTTTTCGCTTCGGTGACTTTGGCTCTGTGGTTTTCAAGGAATTTTAACTTAACATAGTTGAAGTCATCTTCAGTGACATCGTCTGGATAACTGTAGGTTATGTTACTGGTATATTCTTCTATTTTATTTCCTGGGAGGTTTTTTCGTATTTCACTTGTTTTAGTTTTTACCTCATCCTCTGTCATATTACTTATTTCTTCATTCATCTCTTTACAGTTTGAGCGATGGTTTATAGTATTTTGTCTTATATCTAATTTTATCTTATCTATTTTTGCCTTTGAGAGTCTTCTGTTTCGCACAATGTCCCTGCGAACATTAGCAAGCATGCTTGTAAGGTCTCATATCACGTACCATAGTTCTCCATATTTGGCATGTCTGATTCGTGGTGTTCTTTGCTGGATTTTCGAGTGCAGTGAAGAATTATGTCATGACTTGTTGATACTCTTCGAGATACCATTTCGTTTTCTTTTTTTAGTTGATTTGGTATTGAGTCACTTGGTCCAAGGTTGGCAATAGTCCGGGTTTGGTGACCTAGTGTCTCTTCGTTTTTGGAAGAGTTTATTCCGGTGACAGATTTTTCGGCCCCAGACTGGTTCCTCTCTGAGGTACGCGGCCCTTGTTGACCTGGGTATCGACCGATCCGGTATGAAATGTTATCATTGAAATTGATAGAATTTTGCGTTTGGTAATTATGTTCAAGTTACCAGCTGTAGGACGACACCCGAAGAAGACCTGAGAGCACGTCCAACCAATGAGATAGTACGAGTAGGGATTATATTCATATATCCACGGTTGAAAAGTTCATAATAGAGTATTGTATTCAGTGTTGTAGCATATGCCTATATACATGACACTGACTATACTAAGTTTTAACTTAGTATAAGTCGGAGTGACCACTATCAGGGTGAATATCACACTTTAATATTGAGCGTTATTAAAAAGAAAAGAAAAAAACATAGGGAAATGAAAGAGAAAAAATTAAAATGAAAGAATTAAAGTTAAATTAAGTCAAAGAGACTTAGAATGATTTTAAAGTAAAGGAAAAATGTAATTTAAAATGGTATAAAATTTACGATTCCTTATATGTTGGGAGGACGGCACAAGTATCTTTCCACAAATGTTCAACTTTCCGACGCCAATGAGTGATAGTTATCCAGTTTTATAGGGTTGGCTAACCCTCCTATTACTACAGTTTGGCGGGACACCTATCAAAGAATTCATTAAACAATGGTGTAGAGACAGGAAAAGAAGAAAAAATATTTTGGGTCATTTCTCATCCTGCTAGTCATAAATATAAATTAATAATAAATGATTACCTCGTAAATATATACTAACTTTTATGAATAAACATTACCTCGTCAATACGTTTACTATTTAATCCTAAATAAGAAAATACAATAACATTTAAATTTTTAAGAAAATATCTGCTTTAATAAAATAAATCATTTGTTAAGAAAAACAAATAAATGATTCAATAAAAACGATACTTTCTTCAGGTAAAGAAAATATCGGTTTTTATTGTACTATTATGCATTTTTTTTTATTTAAGATTAAAAAAGGTCATTAAAAAACTGATATTTTCTCTTTAAAAGTATCGGTTTTATGTTATTACTTTACTTATTTAGAATTAATGGACGATTCTTTAAGAAAGTATATAGGCTTATAGAAGCGAAACAAGATATGGATTTACGGGTGATGAGATTGACATGCCCATGCGGGAAAATGTGCAAGAATACGCGCGGCCTAAAAGTCCATCAGGCTAAAAAGAGGTGTCAAGTAGAATGAAACCAAAAGCATTATCAGTTACGCAACGAATAGGAAAGGACATGAGGAGCGGAAAAATGTTATTAGCAAGGAAAACAGAAGTGAAATAAAAATTAAATAATTTAGACCGGGGTTAAAATCTCTTCGGAAATAATATAAAATTGCAAAACCTGAAGAAAGACAACCCCTACAGGAGCTCAGAGACCTTATTCGTCCAAAAAAGAGGTTTTGCGTAGAGCAGAATGGCACAGACGACGGAGGAAGGAAAGCCTGAAAGACGGATGGCTTTCATCTCAAATCCTTCTTACAAAGGAGCTGTTAGGAGAAAAGCGAAGTTGACATCTACTGAAATAAATGACGCTAACGAGATACAAAAATAATGGATGGAAAGCAAGCTGTCTGTCAATCGAAGTGGACGCAAGAGGTTTTGCTGCAAGGTCCTTATGCGACAGCCTAACTGATATTGGCTTGGTAGGAGCTAAGAAAAGGAAATAGATTCAAACCATAACTGATAGAGAGAAGACTGCCAAAAGCTTATGGATTAAACGAGACAGTTCTTGGGCTCCCATGTAGCAACAAAAATAGTTTATGCAATAACGTTCGAAAAGGAAAAAGAAAGAAAGAAGAGAAGAAGTAAAAAGGGAAGAAAAAAAGGAAAGGAAGGAAGGGAAAAGAAGGAAGGAAGGCAATGGGAAGGAAGAAAAATGTGTAAATAATATAATTTATAATATAAATTTTAATGCGTAAATTTTTTATTTATTATAAATATCATTTAAAACGTTTTTGTTTAAATACGTGACTTAAACTGTACAAGAGCAGCCGATGAACATTTTATGTTAGTTTGTAAAGCGTGTTACTTATCAGCTTTTTAAGTGTTATACCTACTTTTATACGCATGTTTATTTCAAATTATGTACAACAAACAGATTGCCATTTTTTGGAAGGTGGGGGTGGAATTTCCAATTTTTTTAAAACTGGTTTTGAGCATGATATATATCGTGAGTTTTTTTTTGCATTTCTTTTAGTAATTTAATCTATTTACTTGTAGTTACGTTTTTTATTATTGTATTTTAATCGTTTTCATAATTTGTGTATAGTTTATTTAAATTGTCTATTTTCTTGATTGTCGTTGCGCATTTCATTATTTATGATTTGTGTATAGCTAAAAATGTTTTTGGAGAATTAAAATGAAAAATAATTAGTTGTAAAACTTCATAATACGTTCTTTTAGAAACGATAACTGACCCGAAATAATATTAAGAATTAGTTAAAACGATATTTTAAAAAACAGGATAATTAACCTACAGTATGCCTGGGGTTTATTTTTCGGATGTTTTAATCGTTGTTGAAAATAGAAATTAGTGGGTGCGGGTGTTTTTTTAAGTAGTACTGATAGATGACATTATTTGTCATTTATATGCTCTAAGATTAAGAAGTACTTTTAAATTATACATATTTATAGAATATAATTAACAAAACCGAATATTGTTAAAAAAAAGGCACCTAACATTGTTTGGCAAACAACCTAGGGTGTTTAAGTTTAAAAATGTCAAATTACCTTCTCGGTTACCTGCTCAAGCTGCTGTCCATCCGATAAAAAAGGAGCCAATTCTCCGTGCACCATTTCAAAAATCACATTGGATTGTTTGTTACGAAAACCCAATCCAATGTGCGGAAAAACGTGGTCTACTTTCGTCCAGTTAATATAAAAGTCAGAGTCTCTGCTAGCGTTTGATAGTGGGGATCATGGCTTGATCTTCCCTGATTGGGGACAGCTTGGTGATGGGGTGTATGATGTAGAAAGACCTGAAACTCCCTGATGAACCAAGTCAATTTACATCACTGACTCCCTCCTGCGCCCTAGTCAAGAGCGTATATTCAAAATAATCACTATGAGCAAATTTTAGATTATAATCGTAACATCTACATTTTGTTTTCCTCAATCTTATAATAATAGGAAAATTCTTATCATTTGACCTTATTATTTGATCATAAATATTGCACAGTTTTAATAAGTGAAGAGGCAGAATTCGTTCTGAAAATCTTCCATTTAATTGTCCTTTTTTGTTGCATGTTCGTTTAAAACAGGGATTTTGGCAGTAATTAAGAATAATAATTTACAGCTACGGAACTTAGCCGTAATACGATGCACCCCAAGTTTAATCAGAAAAAATAACACGGCGTTCAAGCTCAGTTATAAAAGATTAATTTTTCCAGGTTCATCATTGCCTTTTCATTCAACCGGCTGACAACCGCCAGGTGAACCTGTGAGTAAAAATTCTCACCATTACCCTATTCTTAAAATTATCCTCTTAATCAACCCATTGTGCTTGTATCAAGATTTGTCACTCGATTAACCGTGTCGATGTTCAGAAATGACAACAATGATGCACATACATAAAAAAAAAACAGCCAATATTCTTTTTATTCTCTTTGGTGAATTGTGAGAATTATTGATAAGAAGGCCAACGTTTCGTTATTCGTTCACAATGTAGAAACGGATAATCAGTAATATTACTGTAATAATAAAATAATAACCATAAATATTACAGTAATAATAAATAATCAGTAATATTTCTGGAACAATAAAACTAGTTGTATAGTTCAGCTTTTATTTACTTCACGTAGTTAAATAACGTTTTTGTATTTTCATCCCTCGTAACTTGAACAATTCAATAGAAAATAAATATTTATGGAATCTTAACATATGAGAAACACTTGAATAATTTTGGGAAAAGGTTAGAAAACGAGAAGTATTTCAAGAGTCGTCAACGATTCAAAAAGCAGTTTAAAAATAATGAAAAGAGTGATTATAAAAATGTTGTAGGTTTTCATTGCCTTTCTCTCTTGACTTCTGAGAATGAAATGTTTACTAGAGAGAATTCCACTGAGTTCTTCATTAACGAATTTAAATGATGAGCCATGATTATTTCTCCAATTACTCGAAATTTATAGCAATTGATTGTTTCAGAAGAAACAACTTTTTAGGTTTCATGCTGGGTGATATTTTACAAGAAAAATGTCGGCCGTAAAAGTTTCATTGAGTGAGTACTTGGGTTTGATATTTACTAAGCTTAACTTAGTACAGCACAAGATTGAATGGGTATTCGAAGAAGATTATGTCTCGCCAATCTTTCAAGTAGGTATACAGGCAATGAAGCAAAACCCAAATCTTTTTATTCTTGAGTTTATATTTTAGGCCAGCTGAGAAGCAGAACGTGGTAAAATAGAAAACACAAACTTTGGCTATAACGTAAAAATAAAGAAAAGTAAGAAAAGACAAAAAAAGTCAAGATTATTTAAAAAAAAATTTCCGGTGAAGACAGTGTTTTTTATACTGGGAATATACTTTTGCCATAGAAAGTAATATCAGAATTTTGTGGTTTTTGGTCAGTCATGCTTTCATGGTATATTGTTAAGAGGTAGCTGAAAACGGCGTGACGAGGGAGAAAGATGAAAGTTTAATTTTCGGTTTTGAATAAAGATTGTAATGAGATAGAAAATAACTTTAGTGAATAGATAACAATGAGACTAAAAAAAATAGAGAGATCATTTTTCGACTTTTGTCAATATTTTTATACAGACAGTATAAATAAAAAAAGAGAGAATTTACTCAATGTTTAAATTAATTATTATTAAGATAAAAACATTCTTACTGGAAAGACAGATTTTGTTTTAACAGGGTTAAAAATTTATTTAAAAATTTTGTTCTTTTCTATGAAAATCGCAAAGTGTAAAACAATTTGAAAGACATTGATAGAAATTAATGCAGTGGTCTATTAAGAATTGTTTCGTGATTCGAGCCACTGTACTGAAATTGGGCTAAACACAAATAAGGCTAAAACCTTATTTCAAATTGTGAATTAACAAGAAAAAGCTACAAGTAGAATTTTTTCTAGAAATGCGACAGTTCATCATAGATTTAGAGTTAAGAAGAAATTTACCAAAGCTCCAGTAAACAATCGAGCAATGAGAAGGCAAATTAAAATAAAAAAAAGCCACGACCATTTTACGTGGAACTTTTATGCCAAACCGATCGAAAACTTCCGAAAAGAATGTTCTGAAAAAGAAGTGGTCTTTATTATGATAATGAATAAAACAATGCAATCAATTAAAAAAAAGCTAGATTGAATATTTCCAATATTTTTGACCAACCAAAATGGACGTGTGTGAAATGGAAATCTCGTTATTTTGTTGCATAAAAAGTTGGTTTTCTCGTTTGATTTTGAATATACCGGATGTAACGGTAAAATTGTCCAAATCGTGGAAGTATAATCGTCCATCCCACAAAATGTTTAATATCTAAGAAACCACTAAACTGAGTTTCTCTTTTCCATATTTTCAGATATGTTAACCTATCTTGACACCATTTATCGTAAGAATCACTGAAGAACTCTTTGAGGGTTTCTTTCAAGCTAGAAAAAGAACAGGATAAAATCGTTTTGTGTCAGCCCAAATGGGAAATAGTGAGAGGAAAACAATCATTCAAGCTTTCAGTAATGGCACCATGATTCATACTTTGGCTTCCATCTTCAAAGTCCAATTACGAACCATCAAGAGAACGGTGAAGTTTAAAAATGAGTGAGCAGTAGAGAAGAAAACTGGATCGGGAGGTTACAACAGAAGGAGGGATCATCATTTCAGCTTAGAACTAAAGTGATCAATTAGAAAAATCCAACTCAATTCATAAGATGTTTGGCACGTGAGAGAGGAGTTACACATATGACAGTTCAAAGAGCAGTGAAAAAAAACTTGAAAATGAAATCGTACGTGAAACCTGTGAGGTACCTTGTTACACTCGTACAGAAAGTTAGAAGGTTAAAAAGGGGGAAGATCATCTTGAATAAGTTGGAAAATGATCCTGGAACAATATATATATTTTAACTTTATTTCAATCCTTCATGAGCTTCTGATCTTTAGCTATGATTAATTAATGATGAACAGCATGTTAATTTCGTATATGATCGATTTCATCACGATTCCTGTAAAGCTTGGAGACTAATTATACATTCTTATTGCTCTAAGTAGAGTCCAAAAGTGTTATAAATGCCTCGGAGAATTCCAGTGAGAGATCTTTATTTCTAAGATACAACGGTTCAAAGCTTAATCTAACAAATGAGCAATTTTGCTTTTACACGATTTGGACAATTTTTCTGTTACACCCGGTATATATATATATATATATATATATATATATATATATATATATATATATATATATATATATATATATATAAAATGAGTCAATAATGCCATTAAATGCAGGGGGCTACTGACAGTGAACGAGAATGAAAAGTAAGGAGAAGAAACCGGAAACAATCCTAAATAGGAAACAGGGCATAAACTATCAATTCCTGTTAAGTGACGGGGAAAGTTGTGAACTCGGCGATAGGCGAATTCTTGTATGTGTATATGTGTGTCTGTGATGTGTTTGTCTATTGCAGATTGTATATGGATTTATTTATCCTCAGCTAGAATAAATTCGAAAATAGCACATGTCATTTTTATCAAGAGAGACTCAAATAATTACATTAGGCCAAAGAGAAATCCAATATATAAAGCAAATATCACAATATATTTTTCGAATTATGAAAAGCTGTCCGATCATTATTCTAGCAAACTGATTCATTGTATGTTTTAGCGAAGTTGAATTTTGAGGATCAGAATCAAAATAGGAAGTGAAAGTGTTGAAATCAGGCGATGAATTATCAGAGCGTGAAAGGTGATAAGTGTTTACACGAGTCATTGAGTCTTGTACTTGCCCCCATATCGCGAGACTGTTTTATTCATTTCTTCCCGTCACATTTGAACAAATTACCGAACACTTTCAGCTTCTTCATCGCTTTTAACTATTCATATCGGAGTTTTTTTTTCACTTGTCATCTCCATTAATCATTTACTCAAATGTTGCCACCTAGGAGATTATAACCCTCTCTCTTTCTACTCCTTTTCTCTCTCACACACACATGCACAAAGACTCACACACACATAAGCCCATACACACAATGTATTTTAGTATTCATATAAAGTGTGAAGGTTAATATACATGATGTAATGTTTTATTATACAAGTCATTGTTACGACAATAAAATTGGTTCGTAAGCGTTTCAAGATGCGCCATGATAAGGTTCTAGGTACATTTGGAATTCAATTGGCGTAAATCAGTTGAAATAAAATCATATAATTCATCAGTTTGGACCAGTCATTGTTTTGCAGGCTTTCTGAATTCCCTTGTATTCGGCAAAAGAGACTGTTTTCTTACATTTTCTGAATGTATTGTAGGAATTGGACGTAAATCCCAAATCAGTTTGTTTCGTTTTCCTTTTAAAATAAATTTCTCTTCAAAATGTTTCATACAGAGAACTGAATTTTTCGTTGGAAACCAATCAATACGATTAACAAATTTTATCAATTTTTCTACGGGGTCGGATTTTCCAAAAAAAAATTGGGGGTATTATTTCACTGTTAGTAGAACAGCCAAATGCAACAACATTTGTTAACCATTTTTGTTAAATGAAATATCACAACAAATTTTATAATTTAGTCTTTAAATGCGATGGACTATGGAGGTAGAAAATTTACCTAATAGCGTTCATTTGCAAAACGGACTGTATACACAATTGAAAATCCTAAAAGCGAGGTAACTCACGTCTGTTTGTAATTCATAGATTAAATAAAAAAAAAAAAAAAAACAAGGTGTAAATATGCATTTTAATGTTGAAAACATGTCTAGGGAATTGAAATAACGTCTGATAAATTCTACGTAATTGTACGTTGTTCATTTACGTTGTAGGAATTCAATTTTTAAAGTTACCTCCCTTTTAGATTAGCAATTTTTCTAAGTGGCCATTCACATTTTTTGTTTAAATTGCATCGGCCTGTTAGAATTCAGAATGTTATGTGACATGTGCGGCCGTTGGATAATTCGCTAAATTAGGGTTAAAATGATTGACTTATGACCTATAAGTCAACATGATCATTCTATCTGACCCCTGTCAGAAATCATTTAAGTGTCATTATTAGTTGCCTTTCTGGAAGCAACAAACAAATTTCATCCAAGAAAATATTTTGGGAAGCAATATCAACTGTTTGTTCAGCTTTTCTTCATTGAAGGAATTCTGAATTTAGCATCTTCTATGGATATTAGGCTGCTTGATGTCACCGAAACAAATGGAAATATCAAAATAATATTAATTTCTACTGTGTTATTTGTCTAAGCTTGTAATACTTCGCTTCGTACATCATTATTTTGAATAAATCTTTGTTGTGATTGGTCATTGTTTTTCTCTTATGATTATCCTATTATTTCAAATTGATTAGTTTGACATGTTTGCATATAACTGGGACAACGATTTAAATAATCATATTTTCTATATTCCAGCATAAGTGAAATTCTGTATTTAAATACAATCGTAGATTTTGTGATATTCCGTATAAACATATGAACCCTATATGACCGACATTTGATGGCTCTAGGACCATTAGTTTTATAATTATTATCATTTTCTTGATTTGCCCATAACGTTGGAACGTGGTCTCTTGAAAGACCTTAGTCTGATCGAATCTATCTTTTTGAGAGGTAATACAAACTTAAATCTCGCCTTAAAATCAAAAGGAGAAACATATGGTTGAATGCGAAACAGAACATTGATTAAAAATGTGCGTTTGACTTTTCAGTTATATTGACGTCATACCAGGAAATAAATGGAATTAGAGAGACCAATAATTACTTGTCTAATTATGTCAAACAGAAGCAGTTTTCATTTGGTCTCTACCTGCCGTTAGTAACGGGTTAGTGACGACTAATATCTGCATAAAACAGCTCAACCGACACTGGAAAGTGTGCTTGGAATTAACAATTAAATGGAAATTATCATTAGTCTGATCAGTGATGCCCAGTTCCTTCCTCACAAATAGAAAAACAATTTTGACATTATAATTAGAACATAAGTATATTTAATAAAAGCAGCTTTTATTGACCAGGCGGATCTGATTGTTATTTTCAAAAATGAAGAATAGTCACAAATACAAAAGAAAGGTTTTGCAGACGTATTTTACAGTACATGAACTTTATACGTTGCCCATAGGGTAGAAGAAAATATTAGTGGTTGACATTTGCTTGATATATACTGTAATACTGTATGCAAATTAGATAGAGAAGTATAAATAGAGAACAACTGGCGAATATAGGGGCTATGCCTAGTAAACTCGGTTGCTATTCAGGACACGGAAAACTGTACTACAAATACTAATACGCAGAGAGATATACAAATCCATAACAATGGTGTCGCCGATAGGATCGATAAATTCCCTGGATGACCCAAAACGCATAGGAACATGGATAAGAATGAAAAAATTAAGAAACACAAAGACCGACGGAGGAAAGAACGAGATAACGGATTTATTTCTTGATATCGCTGGGTGCGAAGCTGTGAAGAAAATTTCGACAATGTGTTACTCGAGCGAATTAGAAGGAATGACATTTGAATGAATTATTAAAATTATAAAAAATAACATAAGACCAAAGAAAAGATTAGTCATCGTCGAAAGAACCAAGTTTTTAGAGACAAGACAAGCACCCAATGAGTCCATTATTCATTAGATTGAAAGAACGAGCCAAGTATTATGAATTTGAAATTTTAGGAGCATGGGAAATGGCTATAGAAGATGAATTAATCCTTCCTAGAATAAGTGAAGGGTTGCAAGACCAAAACCACAAAAGAAAGATAGTAGAATGTCTACATAGTAGCATGAGTGTGGAAGCTAGCGTCAAATTTTTAAAACAATTAGAGTTGATTAGAGAATTTAATCAACCAAAAGAAGAATTCGAGACGTACAGTACGAGCACAACCGAATCCATAATTAAATGTAGATATTGTGGAAAAAATCACCAGAGAGACAAGTACAAATGTCCAGCTCTAGGAAAAATATGCTGAAATTGAAAAAAAAAAGAGATCATTTTCAGAACGTATGCAAATACGAAAAGAAAATACAAAGGGTACAAACGGTACAAACCCCCTCTGAAAAAGAAGCTGAAATATTTACAATGAATGCACAAAAAAGAAGTATAGAAAAATGTCCAAATATTTAACATACACGTTGATACAGGCAGTGAAGTCAGGTTGATACCAAAAAATTTCTGGATAAAATTAAAACGACCTAAATTAAAAAAAAAAAAAACAGTATCCAATTAAAGCAATTTGAGGGAACGACTATAAAAATAATAGGTACATTTCAGGGCAATTTTGAAACCTACAAGCGTTTTGAAATAATTCCCATTACAGTTGCAGAATGCAAAAAAGATCACGGATTACTAGGAATTCATGAATTAAAAGGAGATACAGTCAGACTAATCAATTCCATGGAAGTAGAAGAAAATGCAATTGGATTATTGAAAGGCTATAAAACAAGCATTCAACTAAAAAGAATATCACTCAAAATATAGAGAGTCAAGAAAAGCTCAAATTCATATCTTAACTTTGGTAGTAGCCAAATTAAGCAAAATGATAAAACAAGGCATACCAGAAAGAGTAACTCAAGGTGGTAGCAATTGGGCGTCATCGATAGTAGCGATAAAGAAACCTGACGATGATTTAAGTATATGTGGTGATTACAAGATCGGGGTAAATTACCATATTATATATATGTTTAGACTCTTTTCCTTTGCCAAATATCGAAACTGCGAGCCAAGAGTTAGCCAAAAAAAAAAAAAAAAAAACACTTTACAAAATTGATCTCAAGGCAACATAAAAAAAAAATTAGAAACTAACGAGAAATTCAAGGAAATCACCACGATAAACACCCCAAAAAGGCTTACAAAGATGGACTCATTTACCGTTCGGGGAAAAGACTTCGAACCATATTTTTTAAAAAGCAATTGAAAGAGTCTTATTAGGAAAAATAAAAAATATAATAATATACTTGGACGATATATGTATAGGGGCAAGAACTAAAGAAATATTAAAATATAAAATAGAGCAAAAATTATTTTTAAAATAAAAAAAGGCAGGCATGACTCTAAACAAAGACAAGTGTAATTTTGACTGTAAGAAGATATCATATTTCGCATATCAAAAGAAGGCATATCACCCGACGATAGATTAACAAAGAAAATAACAGAAATAGCAAATAAAAAAGAATTAGAATCATTTTGGGGGGTAATAAATTTTTATTATAAATACATACCAAGATACAGCGACATAATAAAGCTATTTGCAAAATTACGCAAAAACAAACAAACAAAAAAACAATGAATTTAACTGGACACAAAAGCAAACTATTGCTTTTGAAACATTAAAGAAAATACTGAGGAACAAATCAATAATAAAAGTTTTTGATCCTCAAAAAGAAGTAACGTGAACCACAGATGCGAGTGAAAAGGCGATTGCTGCTTTTATATTGCAAGAAGAACATCCAATCATGTACATATCAAGAAGGTTAACATCAGTATAGACTAACTACTCGAATATTGAAAAATAAGCATTAGCGATGGTATGAAGTATGGAAAGGTATGAAACTTTTTGATAGGAAAAAAATTCTTATTAAAATCGGACCACAAACCATTAGAATTCATATTTAACCCGAGAAAAGAATTGCCAAAAGTCACATCGTCAAGAATTTTAAGATGGGCAATGAAAATCATGGCATTCGATTTTGACATAGTATACGTAAAAGGGAATATTATCCCTTACGTAGATGCTTTATCAAGATTACAGTTCAAGAATGAAACAGAAGAAAAACAAGAAAATACTGAAGATAAAATAATACACTAGGTAGAAACGGATGTTCACCCTCTAAATAGATTCAAAATAGAAACAAAGCAAGACCCAGTATTAAGCAGAATAGTAGATAGAATAAAACATAATATATGGAGCAATTGTTTGATGGCAGAGTAACCCTTGAGACACAAACTAACCATAGAAAATGACATAATATGCAATGGGGATATAATAGTAGCTCCGGAAATACTGAGAAGGGACATATTAAAAGGAGTACATGACGATGTGCACTGTGGCGTAACAGCAACACAAAGAAGGCTAAAGTTACAAGCCTGGTGGCCAGAATATTCAAAAGATATAGAGGAATACGTTAAGAGATGACCAAAATGTGCGGGAATTCACTCATGGCCCAAGGAAGCAGAGCCATAGGTTAGGTTCCACATGGATCACGCACATATCAAAGATAGGGAATTGTTCTTAGTATTGGTGGACTAGAAGTATTAGAATGGTGTGGGAGGTAACGCAACAACTCAACTGATGATAGCCGGTAGGAACAAAGAAACCGGTGTCGCACGTCCAACCTTATCACGAGCCGAAAGCTCTCTCATCCCAAACAACAAAACGAGCCTGCTTTATACAGCCGAGGACCGACCACGATTTGCATGCGAATGACGAGACAACGAGATTTCGCGTTAACTAACCGAGACCGCCCGGCATAAAATATGGGCGCCGCCATTTTGGTTCCTTTTACCGTTGGGAGGACCGGACTTTGCACACTGCACAGATGCGCACGCGTTTCCGAGGTAAGCCATTTTCACAATTTTCCCCACAGATGGTCAGAAGTTGCCAGAGTGAAAGACAGAAAAGCCACCACAATAAAGAATTGTACTAAGGACTATATTCTCATGGAATGGAGTACATCAAATAATAGTCACCGACAATGCACCCGAATTTTGCGATGAGAACTTATGTGCATGGTTAAAACAAATTGGATGCATCCCATACAAGACACCACCATATCACCCACAATCTAATGTCATTGCGGAAAGAATTGTACAAACGGTACATTTGGATTAAAAGCATTCTCATCACTTAATGAAAGCACAGAAGCGTATCTACCAAAAATGCTCTCCTCAGTTACAGATCCATTCCACATGCGGGAAGAAAACTGAGCCCTTCGGCATTAATGGGAAGACAAATCAGCGCCCCCATAACCATATACTTTGCAACGAAAGAAAAAGATGGTATAGAAGAAATAAAGAATAAAGAGGCTAATCCAGAAGAAGCAAATTTTCTGATACAAAAAGGACACAACACGGCTAGACTTGAGAAAAAGGGACAATATATATTGGCACATGCAGATCAGTTCAGAAGCAGAAACGAACTGGAAGATCAAGAACAAGAAGAGAGACTGAAAGTTACAAAAGTAGATCAGAGCAGGAAATGGAAGAAAGTGAGAATGAAAAGACAAACGAGTATGAAGAAGAAAATGAAGAGAGACCAAGATCACCATTAAAGAGAAAACAGGAAAGAAAAGAGAAAGGACAACACAATATAAAAAAAATCA